>JACEEZ010013719.1:157500-162500 GCA_016584305.1 Chionoecetes opilio
GTAGTTCAGTATGTCGTAGATAGTAATGTTCTGTATTCTTTGGTATACAGTCAGATATCAACGTCGGTATTGCCTCTTAGGGAACTACCTCGTGTAGGTCTCGCGGCCTCTTGTAGCTTCCTTATTTTCTTATGTTCTTATGTTCTTAGTTGTGACGTAAGGTGACTGAACGATGTGGGTGACGCAGTGAAGCAAAGAGGATCCGTGTTCTCTGTGCCTATTTGATTCTAAGCCGCCAGTCCTGTGCAACCCGTGCCAACCCTGTTACTTGTTTCAAACTGTGACTATCGTGAATGCGTGATTATGTTTGCTCCAATTTATGTATGAAAATAATGGAATAAGCGGAATAATGGAATAAGAAGGAACGACAAATAGTGGAATAAGCGAGAATATGAAATAATGGAATAATGGAATAAGCGGGAATAAGCGAGAATAAGAAATAATGGAATAAGCGAGAATAAGAAATAATGGAATAAGCGGGAATAAGAAATAATGGAATAATGGAATAAGCAGGAATAAGAAATAATGGAGTAAGCGGAAAGAAATAGTGGAATAATGGAATAAGGAATAAGGGAATAAGGAATAAGGAATAAGGGAATAAGCGGAAATAAAAAATAATGGAATAAGCAACTCTGGAAAGTACACACGAACAAAGACAGACAGACCCCGTTCATCTTATGTGAAAAGAATACTATTATTATTATTATTATTATTATTATTATTATTATTATTATTATTATTATTATTATTATTACTGCAGGAGGTGGAGGTGAAAGCCAACGAGGGTGTAATGAGGCGAGTGTTATCCTCAGCCTCATTATATGACAGCCGTGTTGCCTTTCACCACCACCACCTCCTCCAACTTGTCAAACATGTATGTTCCAAAATTATTACTTGTATCATTATTATTATTATTATCATTACTATTATCATTATTATTGGTATTTTAATTTTTAGTGTCAGTTATTTTTTTCTTTACTTTTATTATCTTTTGTTATTGTTGTTGTTTTTGTTATTATATGATTATCATTATGAATATCGATGGTGGTGGGTTTATTTTCAAATAATTGTTCGACACTTATACATCAATTTTCTGTATAGATAAAGTATTCTCTATTTTTCCCTTGGTATTCCCTGAAGTTAGGACAGGTATCTCTCTCTCTCTCTCTCTCTCTCTCTCTCTCTCTCTCTCTCTCTCCTCTCTCTCTCTCTCTCTCTCTCTCTCTCTCTCTCTCTCTCTCTCTCTCTCTCTCTCAGTGCAGAGTCCCTGCGCATTCGGTCAGCGGTTCGAGTCCACCAAGTTCGTCCTGGCGTGGTGGCGCTTTGTATTGTCAATAACCTTGTAGTTGGTACTTGCAAAGTGTCTAGATAGGATCAAAGTATCTTATCTTCTCTCTCTCTCTCTCTCTCTCTCTCTCTCTCTCTCTCTCTCTCTCTCTCCTCTCTCTCTCTCTCTCTCTCTCTCTCTCTCTCTCTCTCTCTCAGAAAAATAACATAGTAAACGATAAATATTAAAGAACATAACGTAGCTTTTTCAATGACATAACAGTACTTGTGGTGTAAGTAGTAATAATCACTGTTATGACTATATTATGTATAAATGAGGATCTTTTCATTCCCTTTATAAAATGGGTGAGAGAAGTAAAAGGGGTTGGCAGACGGAAGAGGAATAAATAAAACAAAATAGTAAAAGGACAAACTACACAACAAAAAAGGCAGTAAACCCAGAATAGGAAGTTGGAATAAAAAGTACTTATATAGTATTCCTCTTCTTCCTTCCTTTCCTCCTCCTCCTCCTCCTCCTCCTCCTCTTCCCCCTCCCCCTCCCCCTCCCCCTCCCCCTCCTCCTCCTCCTCCTCTGGCTTGCATGGTAGGAGACGGAAGAGGCAAAAATAAAGCAAAATTATAAGAATAAAGAATAACCACAAAACAAGGAAGAGAGAAAACCCAAAATAGGAAATTGTAATAAAAAGTACTCTTATAGTCCTCCTCCTCCTCCTCCTCCTCCTCCTTCCTTTACCCCTCCCCTCCTCCTCCTCCTCCTCCTCCTCCTCCTCTGCTTTGCATGCCCCTTTTCTTATGTGGTTTTGAGTTGCGGCCGGGTATGTTTTGGAGAGGTCCTCGTGGCCGCGCTACATATCACTGCTGGACTGAAGGCTCCTCGTGGGTCGCGTCCTGAAAAGAACAGTTTAGAGCCGCCTGAAAGACCGTCCAGACCACAAAGCCCAGCCCGTGTTTGGACAGCGAGAATATGAAATAGTGAGAGAGAGAGAGAGAGAGAGAGAGAGTAGAGAGAGAGAGAGAGAGAGGAGAGAGAGAGAGAGAGAGAGAGAGAGAGAGAGAGAGAGAGAGACGGGGGGGGAGTGGAGAAAGAAACCTTGCCTCCTTCTCCACTTTCTGTCAACATTCTCTCCATTCCTACCACCCATTTCCACCCACACTAGTACATACAGGAGCCTTACAATACCTCCATCTCTCCATTCTCTCTCTCTCTCTCCTCTCTCTCTCTCTCTCCTCTCTCTCTCTTCTCTCTCTCCTCTCTCCTCCTCTCCTCTCTCTCTCTCTCTCTCCTCTTGGCCCCAAAATAGAGAGAAATGGTTTTAACTAGAATCCTTCGGGAGTTTTTTGTTTCCTTCTCCTCTGTTGTTTTGTCTAGGATGTAGGAGTTTCGTGGTTGCTTTTATATCCTTTATTTCTCGCTCTCCTCCTCCTCCTCCTCCTCCTCCTCCTTCCTCTTGTGTTATTTAGGAGGCCCTTGCTTCTCCCAGGTGACGTAGCCTAGATCCTGCATGGGGGGGGGGGGCGTAGGGGAGGGTAAAAAGGCTTGAGGTGGTGATTATGTAGTGAGTTTATTTATTTATTTATTTTACTTTTTTATGGGTTAAGATGGAGTAGAGGGTTAACGAGGAGGAAGCTTTGACTTTACATGTACTAAAAGTTGCCTCCTTAGTTTTATGTGTCTTGTTGCACTGGTTTTGTTTCGAGTTTTTCTTTTTGTGAGTGTGTGTGTTTTGTCTCATCGTAATTTTGTGGGGATTCTTTTTCTGTGTGTGCGTGTGTGTGTGTGTGTGTGTGTGTGACGTGTGTGTGTGTGTGTGTGTGTGTGTGTGTGTGTGTGTGTGTGTGTGCACTTAGATTACACACGTATTTTTAGGTACTTAACTAGTGCATCTTTCCCTCTCAACATCCCTTTCCACTTTCCTTTCTCGTTGTGTTCCCCTTTTCCCCTCTCACCGCCTCCCCTTCCTTCCCTTCCCCCTTACCTCCCCTAACCAATTTCCCCCCCTAGCCCCTTTCCCTTTCCTCCTCCCTCCCCCCACTCCCTTCCTCTCTAACCCCTCCCCCCCTTCCCCCTTTCCCTCCTTCCCAGCCGATGCTTTTAGCCGTAACGCGAGTCAAATTCTTTCCCTGCTAGTGTGTGGAGGCGGCGGTGTTTAGGAGGCGGGGTGAGGGAAGGCTGGATTAGGTTACCTCTTTATCCGGGAGGGGAGGAGGAGGAGGAGGAGGAGGAGGAGGACGACGACGACGATGTGGAGGAGGAGGAGGGGGAGGGCGAGGAGGAGGAGGAGGAGGTACTGACGGTGGTAGTAGTGATGAGGATAATTGATAAGAGTTTAGTCCTAATGAGTTATATTCTCTCTCTCTCTCTCTCTCTCTCTCCTCTCTCCTCTCTCTCTCTCCTCTCTCTCTCTCTCTCTCTCTCTCCTCTCTCTCTTCTCTCTCTCTCTCATCTCCTCTCTCTCTCTCTCTCTCTCTCTCTCTTCTCTCCTCTCTCTCTCTCGTTGTATATTTTTCTTGATTGTGCCTCATTATTGTCGTCTCTGGGGGAGCAGTGGGAGGTGGGTGGGGGGTATAGGGTTAGTGGGGATGGGGGGAGGGGTTCAGTTTGGCTCCTTTGGGAGAGGCGAGGCGGTATGGTTGTCTTTAGGGGAATAACCAAAATTAACTGAGTCAGCTACACTGGAATGCCGTGTGTGTGTGTGTGTGTGTGTGTAGTGAGTGAGTGAGTGAGTGAGTGAGTGAGTGAGTGAGTGAGTGAGTGAGTGAGTGAGTGAGTGAGTTGAGTGAGTGTGATTGTTTATCGTTTTCTACAATCTAATTTTTTTCTCCCTTTGTCCTCTTCCGTCCTTCCTACTTCCTTCCTTCCTTCCATCCATCCATTCATCCTTCCCTTCCTTCCTTCCTTCCTTCCCATTAATCCATCTATTAATCCATGCATCCATCCATCTCAATACATCTTAGTACAAAAAATAACACTGTCCAAAACCACCCCACAAGTCGCAGTGTCTAACCACCTGTCTCTCCCCCCACAGGGCCAGTCAGTTGGCGGGGCCGGGCACACCCTCCACCTGCTCCTCCCCGGTGCGCCAGGAGGACAGGGAGCGACGAAGGCGACGACGGCGGCACTCGGGGGAGAGGGATGGCTCGGGGCGGCGCGGCAAGGGAGGGCGGGAGGAGCGCCTCGCCCTCCCTACTGATTACCGCGGCGCCCTTGCTAAATTCTCCCCGCCCGTCCCTCACACCCTCCTGAAGAAGATCGGCACCAAGGATGTTCAGGGTCTCGGCAAGGTAAGTTTGTGCTCGTGGTTCCTCTTCTGTTTTGTTTTTTTCCTCCTCTGCCTCTTTTTGGGAGTTTTGTTAGATGTAATTTTTGTTTGTTTATGGTTGGTGCAATGATTTATTTATCGTCCAGTTTACAAATATATGCGTACATTTATACCTGGTCAAGTTTTTTTCTCTCTCTTTCTCTCTTATTTTTTTCCCTCCTTTCCTTTTTTTCGGGTTTTTATTGTAGGTAATTTTTTGTTTTCATGGTTGGTGCAATGATTTATTTATCGTCCAGTTTACAAATATATACGTACATTTATACCTGGTCTCGTTTCTCTCTCTCTCTCTCTCTCTCTCTCTCTCTCTCTCTCTCTCTCTCTCTCTCTCTCTCTCTCTCTCTCTCTCTCTCTCTCTCTCTCTCTCTCTCTCTCTGAACGCATTAGCAGTTGGTC
>JACEEZ010013719.1:167500-172500 GCA_016584305.1 Chionoecetes opilio
TCTCTCTCTCTCTCTATCTCTCTCTCTCTCTCTTTTTCCTTTTTTCTTTTTAAACAACTAACATCATGGTTGACATGGAGCTACAATTGGCAAAGAGGTTGGTGAAGGCAATAATTTCTCTCTCTCTCTCTCTCTCTCTCTCTCTCTCTCCTTCTCCGTCTCTCCTCTTCTCTCTCGTCTCTCTCTCTCTTCTCTCTCTCTCATCTCTCTCTCTCTCTTCTCTCTCTCTCTCTCTCTCTCACTCTCTCTCTCTCTCTCTCTCGCTGTTTCTTCTTCCTCATCCTCCTCATCATCATCATCTTCATTGCAACTCCTTTCGTATTCCTGAAGCCACTTTATCATCTTCCCTCTCATGATTGTGATACCCTTCACTTCTCTTTCTTTCCACATCTTTTATTTGTTTTCTTGTCTTTCCTTCCTTGTCATCACATCACTTTCTTCTTCGCTTTTTTCTGTCGCTTTGCATTAGAAGGTTGACAGATTCTTTCTACTTTTTCCTCCGCAAACCCGAAGAAAAGAGAGACGTGTTAAGAATTAAGGATAAGCTAAAAACAAGGGGATTTCAGTACTCTGCAAAGATCACTTAAATTATTAAACCCAAATTGTCGCCGTCAGGATTTAATTGATTGCATGTTTTTTTGCATAAGGTTTTTATAAATGTCATTCTCCCTTGTAGTGTGAGACTGACTGATTGACTGACTGACTGACTGACTGATGACTCCCACAGGCCATAGAACAGCTTATCCCACGCCTTTATATTGGACTCGCTTCCCTCCTCCTCCTCCTCTTCCTCCTCTTGCTACCCTTGTGGAGGAAGAGTAGATAAGGAAGAGGAGGAAGGGAAGGGAAAACATGATACAGTATTTAGTGAGGAGGAGGAGGAGGAAGAGGAGGAGGAGGACGACGACGAGAAGGGGAGGATGTTTGTGTATCTCTCAGTAGAAACCAATAATATTTAACTATCTCCTCCAACCCAAACCACCCGTCACACACAAACACACACACACACACACACATACACACACACACACACACACACACACACACACACACACACACACACACACACACACACACACACACAGGTAGTGGGTAAACATAGAAGCTCTTGAGAACACAGGTATTCGGTAAACAAAGATAAATGGCAAACACGAGAGAGAGAGAGAGAGAGAGAGAGAGAGAGAGAGAGAGAGAGAGAGAGAGAGAGAAGAGAGAGGAGAGAGAGAGAGAGAGAGAGAGAGAGAGAGAGAATATATTCGAGTAGGATTTAGGTGAGGGTATTAGTGGTAATAGTTGTTGTATTTAGTGATTTTCTTCATTTTTAGCATCACTCATTGTGTTCCAAATCATCACTTTCTTATGAATCCACAAAGCAAGTCATCATAATCTTGAATCGCATTTTGTCTCGTATTATGAATCACGTAACTAGCGACACCAAGACAACGCACGTGTCACTCTCACAAACTCGACGAGGAAGTTCAGACTGAGAACAAGAATGGACAATGGCGACGAACACATTTATTGTATATAAGTTGTCTGAGCTTCCTTAGTGTCCTTTCCTTTTGTTTTTCTTCTGGGTACACATATAATCCTCATAAATCAGCTTGTCTCAATACAAATGTAATAATGCCTCGATGCTACAATCCTGTTTTAAATTTATTACTTTATTTTAGCTTATTGTTACGTCCAGGTAAGGAGAGTGACGTGGACAGAGATTGTGATTTTATATATACGTGTAAGTACATATGTATAAAGAAAAAAGCCTACAGGCCCTCTAGGCTCCAACGTAAAAGAAAATATGTGAGGAAAGTGACTATTTTGATATCAGCAAGAGAGAGAGAGAAGAGAGAGAGAGAGAGAGAGAGAGAGAGAGAGAGAGAGTAGGTGGTCTATACAGTAAGGGTATGGGTTGTGTGGGAAAGTTGTGGAGGCGTCGTGGGAGGGAAGGAGATGGAGGCAGATAGAGAGGTTGAGGAGACCTGCTTGTGAATTGGCGTCAGTCATGGGCTTCTCGTCCTTGAGACAGGAGCGAGGAAGATGGATAATGCAACACTACCACCACTTTCAAAACTTTATTACTGCTACTACAACCACTACTACTGCTACTGCTACTACTACTACTACTACTACTTACTACTACTACTACAAATACAAATACAAATAAATAATGATAACAATAGTAATAATGATAATGATAATACTACAACTGTTTATGGTGGTGGTGCTAGAGCATAGATCCATCTCTACTCGTATATAAGGAATAAAATGTGATATAGTAGCTCATTCGCAACAAATACGACGCTGTAATATCAAACTACAAATTGCATCGCTACTCGAGAAGGCAGATGAGAGTGCTGAGTATGTAAAGACGACTCTCGTATCTCCCAAGATCCCACAAGTAATCTGCGGGCCTCCCAATGCAACATTCTGGAGAGCGGCGCGGGGAGGCAGCTTTTCCGCCACCCACACGGCCGGCACTTCACAAATGAAATAGTCTCTGTATCACACTACGTAGATTACGACGAACCGGCTGACAGGTACACGAGGTTCCTTAAATATATTTGTACCCAAAAGTTTTTGCTTTTTGGTTCAAAGCTTTGGTTTTAAACAGTTTTCTTTTATCGATATTGCCCCCTTGAAACTTTCTAGGGCCATTTCTTTGGTAAAACCTACCCCTCCCGGACCTACACTACACGAGGAATAGGGTGTAATTAGTATGTGCAAACTATACACAACGTCAGGTATGTTAAAAAGGCGGGTTTTCCCCTTTTTTTGTTTTTGTGTGTGTGTGTGTTTTTTGGTGTTTTTTTTAGTGTGCACCCCAAAGGTTTTTTAACAATGTTTTTAAAACGGTAAATTTTTTAAAGCATTATCTCTCTTCTCTCTCTCTCTCTTCTTCCCCCTCCCCTTTTTCTCTCCCCTCCTCTTCTCCTCCTCTTCTCTCTCTCTCCTCCTCTTCTCTCGTTTCCTCTTTTCTTCTCTCCTTCCCAGTATTTTCATAAAAGGTAAATTTGGAAAGCGGGCCTTTGCCCCTTTAATTACTTTTTTACGCCCTTCGGCCCCTTTATCCCTACAAACGTATGTGTGGTTGTAAGCACACACAACACACACACAAAACCAAACCCCAAAACACACAAACACAAACACACACCACACACACACACACACACCACACAAAACACACACACACAAAAAAAAAACCCCCCCCCCACAACACACACACACAACCACACACACACACACACAACCCCAACACACAACCCCACAAAACCACACACACACCACAACACACCCACAACAAAACCACACACCAAAACCACAACACAAACACACCCCACACAAACACACACCCCCACAACACACACACACACCACAAACCACCCCACACACACACACACACACACACACACAACACACACACAAAACCCCCACAAACCCCACCCCACACCCACACACCACACACCCCAACACACCCCACACCACACCACACACACACAAAACACACACACACAAAAACCCACAAACACACAAAAAACCCACAAAACACAACCCCCACAAAACACACAAAAAACACACACACCACACACACACAAACACACACACACACACACACACACAAACAAAACACACAAAAACACACACACACACAAAACCCCACACACACACACACACACACACACAAAAACACAAAACACACCACCCCACCACCCCAAAAACACACAACACACACACACACACACACACACACCACACACACAAACACACAAAACCCCACACACACCAAAACACACCACACCACACCCCACACACACACCCCACACACACACACACCCACACACCCACACACACACCACACCCACCACCACACACACACAACACACACACACACAAAACCCCCACACACAAACACACACACACACAAAAACACACACACACACACAAAACACAAAACCCCCACCACACACAAAACACACACACCCACACACACCACACACCCACACACACACACACACACACACAAAACACCCCACACCACACACACACACACACACACACACACACAAAACAAACACACCACACCCACACAAAAACACACACACACACACCACAAACACAACACCCCACACACACACACCACAAAATACACACACACCACACACACAACAAAACCCCACCAACCCACCCCAAAAAACACACAACCAAAACACACACACACACACACAACCACAAAAACACAACACACACACACCACCACACACACCCCAAACACACACACACAACAAAACACACACACAAACAACACACACACAAACCCCCACACACGGGCCGTGTAACCATGGGACTGTTTTTGCGACCCTCCCACCCACATTACCCTTTGCCACGGAGTCTTTTTTCGTATTTGTCCATAGAGTTTTTTTCATAAACCCGGGGGGGGACCAAAGAGAAGTAACAGCAGGAGCCAAGGGAGAGGAGGAGGAGTTGGAGGGGAGGAGGAGGGGGGAGGAGGGGGGAGGAGGAGGGGGAGGAGGAGGAGGAGGAGGAGGAGGAGGAGGGGGGGGGAAAAATTGAGTTTCCCCTTGAGACGACCCCCATCACATTTTGGGCTTTTTTTATGAAAAGAGAGGGGAGAGAAAAGAGGGGAGGAGAAAAGGGGGAGGGGGGAGGGGGGAGAGGGGGAAAAGGAAGAGGAGAGGGGGGGAAGGGGGAGAGAGGGGGGGGAGGGAGGGGGGGGGGAGAGGGGAGGGGGAGGAAAAGGGGGGAATTTTTTGGGCCTTTTAAATTTTCCTCAATTTGTGGTAATTGGGGCCTGGGCCCAAAACATTTTTTTTCCAAAAATTTTTTTAACCCAATTTTTTTATTCAATTTTTTTTTGCTTTGCCCCACTTTTCACAGGAAAGGAGGGAAAAAACCACAAACACACACACCCCAACACACACCCCACAACCACACACAACCACACCACACCCCACACACAAACACACACAACACACACACACACA
>JACEEZ010013719.1:177500-240000 GCA_016584305.1 Chionoecetes opilio
TTGATTTGAGATTTCACAAAAAAATATATTGGAGTGGTTGTGTATCATATAATCCATTAAGCAAAATTCAAAATCACCAACATTATACGAGATGTTGCGAGCTCAAATATAAGAGCAGGATAGAAAAAAATCAAGCATATTTTAATTTCACGTGGAATTGATTTTAGTTGAATCATTAAAGACATTGATGATCGCGTCTGACATAGTTCTACTGAGTTCACAAAGGTGGTTGCCGTTTTCAATGCAGTACCTACATAGTTCTGTACATGACTGACTGTCTTTAATCTTTAAATCACCGCCGCACTGTTGCTTCTCTTGCTATCTTCTACTGCTATTTTCATGCTCACTGCTCTTCTGAACTTGCTAACTACATGCCTCCTCCCCTCCTGCGGCCTCGCTGCACAAGACTTTCTACTAATTCTCATTCCTATTCTGTCCAATCTTCCTAATGCAACTTGCAAGAGTTAATCAGTATCTTCACTCTTTCATCCCTTTCACTGATAAACTCTGGAACTCTCTTCCTGTTTCTATTTTTCCACCTTTCTACGACTTAAATATTTTCAAGGGAGGAGTGACAAGACACCTCCCGAACTAATTTGGCCCACACCCTTTCTTTAATATCTTACTGTCTTCTTCGACTGACAACTATGCGGGCTTTTTGTTTCTTTTTTCTTGCCCTTGGCCAGTCCTTTGTGATGTAAAAAAACAGTATGAGAGATTTGGGGTCATAGGATCCCTCATGGAGTCCTCGCAGCCCTAAACAACACCAAGAAAGGGAGATTACAATTTTTATAGCCAAAGACGTTAGGCGGCTCAGAAGCCAAACTAGCGTAGCCCAAAGTAACTAAGCTGGCGTAGCCTATATATAGGCCATTTGCTGTTAATGGCGCATACGAGTCGATTTCGGCAAAGAAAAAAATATTTCTCTTCCTATTTTCTTAGCTTTAACTCCTGTTATTTCGATCAATTTCAATAGTTTTCAACGTTGATACAGTTTCAATATACAAACAGTACAATGTATTGGTGAAATTACAATTCATGTATTTCGTTATACACACAGCCATAGACCACTGTAAATCGAGGTATAGTGGTCTATGACACAGCCTGTAAAGAAAAATATGAGCACATGATTATATAGGGAATGTCAGCCTCCAGCAGCCTGTGTGACGTCGCCAGCCAATGAGCGTGGAGTGTGCGTTATAAGCCTCGCCAATTAGCTGGAGGCTGCGAGCTCAGCTGGGAGTGCATTATTCTCCTCACTGAGAAAAATCGAATGTTATGTTAAGGATGGTGATCGATGTGTGTGTGTGTGCGTGTGTGTGTGTGTTGTGTGTGTGTGTGTGTGTGTGTGTGTGTGTGTGTGTGTGTGTGTGTGTGTGTGTATCTGTGTGTGTGTGTGTGTGTGTGTGTGTGAGAGTGTGTGTGGGTGTGTGGGTGGGTGTGTGTGTGTGGGGTGGTGTGTATCTGTGTGTGTGTGTGTGTGTTGCGTGAGAGAGAGGAGGAAGAAGGAGGAGAGAGAGAGAAGGGAGAGAGAGGGGAGAGGAGAGAGAGAGAGAGAGGAGAGAGAGAGAGAGAGAGAGAGAGAGAGAAAAAGAGAAGAGAGAGGAGAGAGAGAGAGAGAGAGAGAGAGAGAGAGAGAGAGAGAGAGAGAGGGGAGAGAGAGAGAGAGAAGTGGGTGTTGAGGGATGGTGAGTGGAGAGGATGAAGGTCCAAAATAGGTTGAGGCACGGCCCAGAGCTTCTGTGATCGATCGGTTACTAAGGAATCGATCGGAATGTAGTTGTTGCGCGTTCTTTTATCGCGTCATTCTTATTTTGGATATATTTCCACACTGACTCAGATAACTTGTATATCGTGATTGTTGTCCTAAAACCCTCCATCATTATTAGACACCATTTTTCTGCTATCATTTGGACATGTTAGGTACGCCATTATTATCCTAAAACATTGATAACTGTACGGGAAAAAATCTAAACAGAAGACCACAAAATATCATCAGTGGACAGTATCAGGCATGGTTATGGTTGTCCCTTCAGAATTACCGATAATAGTGTTGAAATCAAAGATAACTCGACGTTATTGTTGATTACGTCTGTTTGCTGCAGTCACCCGTGCACATGGATAGGGTGAGGAGCGCAGAAAAGATTCTCTGCTTTCAAATACTCCTGGACCCCTAAAAGAAATTCAGAGAGAGAGAGAGAGAGAGAGAGAGAGAGAGAGAGAGAGAGAGAATTGAAGATTAAACAAAATATGTAAGTAACATTCGATACCAGAAAATTTAATAATTAGGAAGAGGATGAGGAAGAGGAGAGAGAAATTATCCGTGACTGGAGCACACATTCATGGCGGTCTTAAAACTTATCTTGCTCTAGTAAATGTGTTGTACTGTACAAGGTATTAAGAGGCGGCTTTCTTCTTCATGTAAATATCTATCATTGTTTTATTGTGTTCGCTTTAATGTCTTCCTCTCATTGACACACTTTGAATCACATGTTTTATTTTGGAGAACGAGGAAGACAAAGAGAGAGGAAGGGAGAGCGGGAAAAATAGAAAGGAATTGAGAGTGGCACGTGCCGAAGATTTTTTTATTATTTTTTATTGTAGCTATATATATACAAATCATCCTCATTATCTTTCTTTGTATCTAAATATCACGATGTGGCTCTGATGATGAGGCTGCTTCGGCTGCACCCTGAGCCTGCCTTGGGAGGAGGTGGTGGTGGTGGCATGGTTGTGTTTATGGCTCCGATGAGAGGCAAGATATGGCTTCGTTTATATATATTTTTCCCCTATTTTGTGGATGGAGGATGGGGAAGGGGAGAGAGAGAGAGAGAGAGAGAAGAGAGAGAGAAGAAGAGAAGAGAGAGAGAGAAGAGAGAGAGGAGAGAGAGAGGAGAAGAAGAGAGAGGTGGGGTTGATGTAATTGCAAAGGTAAAAAAAATGTTTTCGAAGTTTCCTTAATTACTGTGGTGTCAGATTTCTACCTCCATCCATCCCTTTTCTCTTCTCTCTCTCTCTCTCTCTCTCTCTCTCCTCTCTCTCTCTCTCTCTCTCTCCCCTTCTCTCTCTCCCCCTCACTCTCTCTCTCTCTCTCTTTTCTCTCTATCTATCTATCCATCTATCTATCCTATCTATCTATCTATCTATCTATGTCACATATATTCATGTGGTTTACATGTCTGCTTACTTGCCCATCACGTGTTAACATTTTGTTTGTAAGTGCGTGCGTGCACGTAAGCGTGTACGCGCGCCCGCACACCAGTAAATCTGTTTGTATACGTGTATATTATATGTCTGTGCATGCTCTTGACAGGGCAATGTAGAATTATTAGTCATTACGAGAGAGAGAGAGAGAGAGAGAGAGAGAGAGAGAGAGAGAGAGAGAGGAGGACAATATTAATGGACCACGACGATCACAGTGCCTCTAATGGAGACCAAACGGGGGGTCAGGAGAAATGACGGATGACTCTCTCTCTCTCTCTCTCTCTCTCTCTCTCTCTCTCTCTCTCTCTCTCTCTCTCTCTCTCTCTTCTCCGGCTGTTTTTCTGTCCTTTCAGTTGGTTATAATAATATCTATATCCTGAAATATCTACTCTTCTTTTTTCTCTCCTATATTTCCCCCCATCTCCCTTAATCTCCTCTCCTGTAGTTCTGCCAATCTTCCTCTTAACCATCGTCAATTCCTCATTCCTCCGCTATGCTCCTCCTTCCCTTTCTTTCCCTTTTAGCGACGATATCACATCCCTCCCTCCACACTTTACCCCCCTTCTCTCTCTCTCTCTCTCTCTCTCTCTCTCACACACACACACACACACACACACACACACACACACACACACACACACACACACACACACGCACACATTCCATCCGTCCTTTCCCTTCCCACCTCCATCATTTCATTGTATTTTCTTCATCAATTTCAACTCTCTTTTCTATTGTGTTTTGCATCATCAGTTCTCGCTCATTCCCACGAACCTGGCGGCGGCGGATTGAGATCAAACCGCGTTCATCATTACCAACAAAGCCGCGTTCATCATTACCAACAAAGCCGCGTTCATTATTACCAACACCATACGTCATCCCGCCTTTGTCTCCTTTTTTTTTGCCGACTTTTTTACATCATTGGATAACGGGTAGTAGTCGTCGTAGTATTAGTATTAGTAGTAATAGTAGTAGTAGTAGTAGTAATAGTAGTAGTAATAGTAGTAGTAGTAGTAGTAGTAGTAGTAGTAGTAGTAGAAGTAGTAGTACCAGTCGTAGTTGTAGTTGTTCGAGTTTGAAGGAAAATAATTATAAGTTACGAGATGAAAAATTAACACCCTCAGCCTGTTTTGATTTGCATTTACTCGGTTTCTTAGCCACATTACACAGGATTTGTGCTAAGATTAAACTATTGTGTTTTTACAATTATTTACCTACTACGTGCAATATAGGCAGGACAGCTAAAAAAATAAGTTTCTTTGTTCGCAATAAAAAAATAAGTTTCTTTGTTCGCAATAAAAAAATAAGTTTCTTTGTTCGCAATAAAATAATAAGTTTCTTTGTTCGCACAACCTTTGTCTTTATTGAGCACATATTCTTCAGCATATTTCTTTGATTTTTTTCATTTTTGTATGCATAATTTCATCTTCTGACGTCTCTCACTTGTATTTCAGTTCCTTGCAACTTCACTTTTCTAAGACACAGCATTTATAGCTGAAGAACAAGCACTTTGTATATATACAAGTTATCCAAATCTTTTTCGGCGTTCGTATCAGCCAGGACTTTTGATTTGTTTGCGGGCAAAGTCAGTTTTTCCAAACCCAAACACATGGTTGACTCTTGAGACGCCTCGCTGGTCACGTTTACCTCAGATACTTTCCCGCAGTGTAACTTTCCATCCATTGTAACAACTGGCCGTGCACCTTTCAGGTATTTTGAATTTCCCTAAAGGTTTAAAACCATCTCTCTAACTTTTTTCTAATCCATGTTGGAAACTACCCAGGTTTTCATTCTTTGAATAACATCCACCACCACGTTGTTGAAGCTGAAGAGGTTGGTTCCCCATGACGTTGTTTCTCTTAATCTAAATTGATAGTATTCGGCGTATTTTAGATTATCAAACTTATCTTCTACTGACAACTTCTCTCACCACTCACAACCACGCTAGATAGGAGCGCTGGCCTATATATAGATCCTCTTTATCTCCTCCATAGATAGCAACTATGTTGGTTGTCATTGAGTGTTTGGCGCCTCGCCTTCACCAGGGAACTCTTGATAACATTATATTATATTAGTTATGGTAACTGGCCTGAACATTCTGTATATATGTGTGTGTGTGTGTGTGTGGGTGCGCCCTTACGTTCATGGACGTGAACATTACCTTGTTTTCAGTCTGCACACTAATATGAGGCGCACCAAAGCACTACGACCTGTGTAATGCCTCGAGCGTCGGGGTCATGCGTGTTTTAATTGCATAGTCCCCCTTCATGCAATGGTCTCGAGCTGAGGGTTCCATGAGAGTGCACGAGAAGGATTCAGGTCCAGAGATAACACTTCAAATGGATACTATAAACGCTTAATTCAGCTATGTATTAACCATGATGTTAACAGCAAGCATTACCACCCTGCGGTATAACACGAGGCTCACCACATCAGGAACAAGAGTCTAGTATTCTTTCTTTAATTCCCGTCCATCAGTATTTCATCCAGACTTGTTTTGGCGTCGGGTGTTGGGTGGGTGAGGGTGCGTTGAGGAGGCAAAGGTGGGCTGGCGCGGCTATGGTATCGAATCCCGCTCGTCGTCATCTTGGATTTCCCGATATGGCGATAGTCGTTTTTCTCTCCTAATTGTTCCGTCGGAGTCCTGGAGAGAGAGAGAGAGAGAGAGAGAGAGAGAGAGAGAGAGAGAGAGAGAGAGAGAGAGAGAGAGAGCCTAGCTACACACCCATGCACAAATATTCCGTCTTCCACACACCCAACGTTCCCTTTCTCTTCCTCTCCTCATTGTAGTAGAGATAAAACCGCTATGCAAACTTCCTCTTCCACCATAGAAAGTCAGTTAATTAATTTATTTTTGTTATATATTTCCAATTCGCCTCCATATTTTTCTTATTTTTCTTCGTCATCTTCCTCTCCTTTCTTCTTGTCATCCTCAGTCTCCATTCACAGATTCTTAGTGTGTCTTAATATTTTTCTCGTTTTCTTCGTTCTCTTTTCCTCTTCCTCTTCCCTCTCGTTCAGGGTTCTGTGTACAATCCCCTTGTGTGTGTAGAGTTGATTATAAAGCGTGACTGGTTGCTTTCACCCTGTCTGATGGCAGCGGCGGCTATGGCATTAGTGGTAGTGGTGACGATGGCGGTGGAAGTAGTAGTGGTGGTGGCGGTGGTAGTGGTGGTGGCGGGGTTAGTGGTAGTGGTGCTAGTGGAAGCGATGGTGGTAGTGGTAGTGGTTTCCTAACTCATTGCCTCTTCCCATATCATCCGAAATTTACATTGACTTCAATACGTAATAGTTCCTGCTCTGTTCATCTTTAAGTTGCAGTCCATCCTTACTCCCCTTTATTTTTTTCCCAGTATGTAGTTTCCTTTCCATTCTACGTAGTATGCATTGTATCGGTATGAGTATTGCGCCAGACATCTCTTTACCGATGAAAATACCTTTTTATACTTGTTTCCTCCATTGCATTCGTATCTATTCCTACTCCGCCGCCTCCTCCTCAACTTACCAATTCCCTCCTCTCCCTCCCTCTCTCTCTTCTCGACGGAATCCCATGTTTCCACCCAGAATCGTTTAAAGAACTGCGATTTTTTTGTCTGAACTTCCCTTAAGTTTTCCAAATAGCCCAAGCTCACCTAATCCTCTCTCTCTCCTCTCTCTCTCTCTCTCTCTCTCTCTCTCTCTCTCTCTCCTCTCTCTCTCTCTCTCTTCTCTCTCTCTCGTGCATTTTTTCGTCTATCTAAGCAGACACATCCATAAGATCCTCTTTGACCCCGAGAGAGAGAGAGAGAAAAAAAAGAGAGAGAGAGAGAGAGAGAGAGAGAGAGAGAGAGAGAGAGAGCACACGCCCACTCATCATTTGTCAGGACGGGAATGGTTAGAGTGAGTGAGGGAGAGAGGGAGTGAATATCTCTGGTTACCTTCTGCCTACGGTTACATGTGTCTGCTGGGATTAGAAAGAGAGAGAGAGAGAGAGAGAGAGAGAGAGAGAGAGAGAGAGAGAGAGAGAGAGATTGTATCTACGTAAGATTTTTTTCGGTTGGAGTGAAGTCAGCCATGATACTACTCTCTCTCTCTCTCTCTCTCTTTCCAGTTAATAGCTTCCCGGGTGATGCTGCTTCGCACAATAGTTGTTGCCCCGTAGGCTAAAGACACGACAGACCGGCCCGTACCCCCTCCCCTTCTCTCTCTCTCTCTCTCTCTCTCTCTCTCTCTCTCTCTCTCTCTCTCTCTCTCTCTCTCTCGCTCTCTCCTGTGTTCTGTACCCTGGTTTATCACTTCTTTCGCCTCCTCCATTTCCCGTCAGCTTCCCTTTTCCTCCCCTCCCGTATCTCCCTCCATCCCATTACGCTGTTTCTATTCTTCACACATCATTTATCTTCTTCCTCATACACCAACTGTTCTCTCTCTCTCTCTCTCCCTCTCTCTCTCTCTCTCTCTCTCTCTCTCTCTCTCTCTCTCTCTCTCTCTCTCTCTCTCTCTCTCTCTCTCTCTCTCTCTCTCTTTCATGTTTATTCTCTTCTGCTGCTATTACTACTACTACTACTACTACTACTACTTCTAGACAACTTCATCACAATTAGAGCATCATCATCATTAGCAGCGCCATGGTCACCACCAGATCAGATCATCCATAATATGATTCAACTAATTGCTGCTTATCCCAGCCTGTTATAATGGGGGGGGTGTCATCCATCTATCTTGATAAGGGTTACATATCGTCCATCTTGACTCTCCCCCTCTCTCCATATTCTCTTCCATCACTCTCCTTTCCCCGCTAATCCATCATGTACGATATCTTTTCTGTGTAGCCTATATACTTCCTACTGTTCGCTGACAATATTTCCTTAATTTCTAGTTTATTTTCTTGCAAGAAAGCGTTTGGTCAGTTGTGTTTGTCCTATGTTCGACAGCTTAATTCCTCGCAAGAAAAGTGATGATGATGGTGATGGTTAACAATGTGTCTAGTACTAAAACACCCTGCATCATGTTTCTATGGGTTTTTTCTAGTGTCTAAAATGGACTGTAGCGTAGGTAGCTTTCGTTTGTTTCCTTTTCCGCAACCCAAACGTTTTACTATTCTTTACTAGTTTCCCTCAATGGCATAGGTACGGGGGGGGGGGGGCACGTTCCCCCCCGTGAGAATCCGGCGCCCCCCCATTGACCATGGCTGCCGTATTCTGTATAGTGCTCTAATACCCACCACTGATCTGATCTTGGAATATGCCCGTATAGTTACCCTTCTATGTGGCATCAAGAGTGGCCCCTGAGCTCCCCCATTGATAGATACCTAGCTACGCCACTGCTAACAAAGCAAACCAGTCTTTTAACAAACCACAAACTACGTAGCAAAAATAAATAAATTATGATCCTACCCACAATCCTCTGCGACGCTGTTAACGAGCTCGAAGCACTAACGAACCCTATCAATATAAACTTTAAAAAAATACTACGAAACTATACCAACACTATTACTAACTCACATTTACTAACATTTAAGACTTAGATAACGTTACTGGTCAAATAAGTGTTGGTCAAAGGTCAATAGGTAAGGGCATGGAAAGGAAATAAAGGAAAGGTTTAGTGTTTCGAAGCAGTGTTGAGTTCCTTGAGTAATCTAAGGACCAGATTTCAAGAGGATGGGGACATGCCGGATAAAAGCACCAAATTTTGTTCAGGCATTCTACAGGGTCCTAGCTATGATTTTGAGAGGGGAGACAAACGATCCAATTACTCAGAAGCCTCTATGAACCATTTTTGTGATAACGGCTAATTTTCACTTAGAAAAATCTTGATTTATAGTATAACATATTTATAGTATATTATTATTTATTTATAGTATTTATAGGAAACCTCTATGAGAGTAGATGTGGTATGGGACAGGTACCTGGACAACAGTATCAAAGAATCAACCAGAGAGAAACGGGGGAAAGGTGTACGAAGGAAGGTGGCAGGCCAGACCAAGGTCCCAGGCAATTGGCCCGATTTCCTGCGTGACCCCACAAACAAGGTAGAACTCTTCCAGTTCCTATCAGAGAAGATTGTATCCACTACCTTCCCAGACGGAAAGCAGGTCTTTGCAACATCTGGAGCCTCTGTAGTCTGCAGTGGCACTGACCACTCGATGCCGCCATGTGACCACGAAGAGGCAGACACAAGAATTGTGGTCCATCTACAAGATGCCCTAGAGAGTGGATGCACCACATGCTTGGTACGCACCATGGATACTGACGTTCTTGTCATCCTCATCGGGAAGTATCACTTTCTAGCCAGCAAGTATCCATCGGCTGACATCTGGGTCGCCTTCGGCAGTGGCAAGAAATTCCTTTTCCTACACATCAATGCCATCTGTAGTACTCTGGGCAAAGAGAAGTCCACAGCGCTACCAGTGTTCCACAGCTTCACAGGGTGTGATACGACTTCTTCTTTTTTTAAAAGGGGAAAAAGTGGGTTTGGGGAAGCTGGGGTGCCTATACCGAAGTCACAGATCCCTTTTCAATTTCATCGAAAATCCCATGCACAATCACCGTGGATTGCCAGGATTCCGTGCTGGAACGTTTTCACAGTCGTTATATATGACAAGACCCCCCCTCTGGGGGGTAAAATGAAGCAAAAAAGGGGGAAATGTTCTGCCAGAAAAACAAAACGATGAGAACATTCCCCCAACTCACGGGCCCTGGCAGCACCCCAAGCGTGCATGTCCCAGGTGGCATCTGGACAACCTTCACCAGCCCAACAACAGACACCAACTGCTGAAGGCTGGGGTTTGGACACTGGATCAGAAACAAAGCCCTGGGTTTCTTCGGGAGCTCGCAGCCTGCGGCGAAAAAGGCTGTAAGTAAACTTGGAAGTGGCCTGAAAAAGTCTGCGGTTGTGGCGGGAGATGTTCATGCAAAAACCCCCTGGAAATGCCCAAAACTGTGCACTGAAAATGTAGAAGTAGACACATATTACAATTATAATCATCCCTGCTTTGTGATACTGGGCTTAACAAAGACATGGCATTCTCAGCTGTACGGAAAAACATTTGTTGTATAATGAGCTTAATAAATATTATTTTCAAAGCCCGTCAGAGTTTAAACCCCTGCTTTTTTTAAATTGCAAGGAGTATGTTTTAATTCGTGTTTGCTAAAAAATACTGGCATTTCGCGATGCCCAGGGATTTAAATCAAAATACTATTGAATCTAGTTTGACGCCTATGGACACTATTTTTTACTGAGTTAAAATAAATAAAAGTATGATCCTAACACAATCCTTGACTTAACATACTTTAAATTAGATATCCAACATTTACTGCCAATAAGTGTTGGTCAAAGGTCAATAGGTAAGGGCTTGGAAAGGAGGATAAAGGAAAGGTTGTGTTTTCGAAGCAGTGTTGAGTCCTTGATAATCTGGTACGTAGCGTCATGTCGCGAGCGAGCTGCAGGGGCAGGACACCGTGTGCAGGCAGGTGGGAGGAGGAAGAGGATGATTTTTGACCAAACAACGCTTTATTTTGTTGCTTTTCTTCATATTTCTGCAGCGTGAGGTGAGAGAAAGGGAGGGAGTGGGAGAGAGAGTGAGAGGAATGAGTGTGCAGTCGGGGGATCTACGGAGAGGCCACGGTCTGAAATCTCATTGACCACCCCAGATCTGAGTCAGGGGTCTGATGAAAATTCAACCATTTTTTTTTTATGGCTATGCCATGGCCACCCCACACTAGATATGTGTCCAACTTTGGCCACCCCACCCAAAATTTCCTGCCGGCACCACTGTGCAAGAGAGAGAGGGAGGGAACTTGGGAAGCTTATGTGTAATTTGAGGTTGTTTAGTCCTCCCTGCAAAGTAATGGTTGTGGCCTCGTTATCTTTCTATCTTATATATCGTCAGATCAGCTATAGCCAGTGGCGTAACTACGGACGTGCCCCCCCCCCCCCCCATGAGAATATGGAGCCCCCCAACTGACCATGGCTGCCGCAATCTGCTTGGACCTATGACAGACGATATGCCCTTATACCCTTCTATGTAACATCAGAATGCCCCTGATCTTCGCTTGCCATAGTGCCCCAGCCCCAATACACAGCTGTGCCCCACCCCCATACACAGCTGTGCCCCCCCCCCCCCATTGATAGATACCTAGCTACGCCACTGTTTTTCCTCCTCCCTCTACTCCTACTATTATACTATCACCACCACTTCTACCACAGCCATTATCTCATACTTATTTATCTTGGTGTATCTGAAACATTAATCATATTTATGTATTTGAATATATTTATATATTTCCCTTGAATTCGTTTGATAACCACTTCCATGATGTGGTGTAGTGTAGACCATTTGTACTCTCTCACAGCTATGGTTTACTGTTTCACATACAAACGAGATTCACACACACAACACACACAGGAGGGTGAACGCTAGCTGGCCTTGTGCCGGACAGTAAGGTCACAGTTCCTTTACTCTATCCGCACCTGCACTCTGCTAGGTGAACCGAGGCACTAGTGTAAATGGAGACAAACCCAAACTGTCTACTCTTAACTCTGCAACGTATTTGTGACTTGTCTAACCAACTATTTTACTTTGCTACATATGCAATATATCTCATCTTTTCATCACCCACAGGTCCGTGTCCTGCTGCGCGTGTCACCAGCCGTGCGTGTGGGGGAGGGCGAGGAGGAGGTGGTGACCCTAGACAAGCGGCGGCGACAAGTGACCGTGGTGGATCCACAAGCCCGCCAGGCACAGGAGTCTCGTCTGGGCGTTGCAGCTCCGAAAATGTTTGCCTTTGACCAGGTGTACACCCAGGCCGACCCACAGGTGAGGCGTGTGCAGAGGTAGTATATATTTGTCTACCAATACCCCTCCCCTGGACATCATCATAACATTTTTCCCCAATACCCAGTGCCATGAAACAAGACCAGAAGATCAGATGACCCCACCTTTAGGCTTAGCTGATGAAGCAGGGTAGTAATCCATGGGAGACAACTGTCGCTTCAAGTATGAGTAATTAGAAATAACACACTTAGTCCAACACCTAAGTAAATAATTTTTTTGTCATCTCTACCATTGTTTGTTTTCTCATTCACATGTACAATAGCAAATCTCTCTGACTCAAAAGGTTTGTCAGAAAAAAAAGCAAAATCTACAAATGTAGAAAAAGCATACACAAAAACTTTTCTATTTTTACCTCATATTGGAAAAGTATTTTCATTGTTAATATTAGGCAAATGCATCTTATAAAATGACCATGAAGTTACAGATTCACATATTTAAGACAACAAGGAAAGTCTCGATCCACCAGAAGTAAAAGCCACTACAGGGAGGTCCCGTTATACGAGCATTCGGTATACGAGAATCCGATGATACGAGAGGTGTAAATTAGGGTCTATTTTCAATATACGAGATCAAAAATCCAATGATACGACATTTAAACTGGGGTGAGTAAAATTATCAAGTTAAAAATGCGCGCCCTACCACTCCCGGGCTGGACAAAAGGGGATTTGGTTGACCCCAGTGAGGTCACCCCTAGCAAGCCGTAACCTGAAGGGTAATTAAGCATATGGCGCGGCCTGACATTTAGGGGTAATTAGCAGGTGTGCGGCTCCAACCTTGGGACCGCAGTCAGGTCACCCCTAGCAAGGCGTGACCTGAAGGATAATTAAGCATATGGCGCGGCCTAACCTTTAGGGGTAATTAGCAGGTGTGCGGCCCCAACCTTGGGACCTCTACACTACCTTCTCTTGTTTCACGCGGCGTCCCATACATTACGTCTTTTTTGCTTGTTATGCATGTTATATGTTTAATTAATGTACAGTTATGTTATTTTGTGTGCTATTTTCTCTTTCAGAATGCATTTTCTACAGAATAGGTAGTACAGTGTGGGTAATATAGACGCTGTGTGTTTGTTGTGTTTGCTACAGTGAAGCTTGAAAAACGTTTTTTTTTTTTTTTTTTTATAATTGATGGGGTCCTGGAACCAAACCTATATTTTACCATTACTTATGTGTTTCGTTATACGAGATTTCGCTTTACGAGTATGCCAGGTGGAACCTAACTGCTCGTATCTTCGGGACCTCCCTGTACAGTGATTTACTTTACCGTCACACACATGATGTATCTTACATGTATGAAAACAAAGCAGAATTCATGTATGCCTCCATTTATCTTTTCTCAGTACGTATAGACAAATTAATTCAATTTAATGATAATAATGTAAGTACTACTACGTAGAATGCAGAAATCAAGTAAACCACTTGTAACGACACTGCAATCCATGAGACTGTTGATAGGCAGAAGTAGGCAGGCGCTGGGGGCCAAAGTATTGGCACGGTATATGTTTTAAGTGCAGATAAATACTTGCAAATTATATAATATGAACTCATTAAATAAAACATTGAATGATACAAGTCGCTATTGTAATAAGATATGTAAACTTCTGCAATATAAATTTACTTATGGGAGGCAGTCCATGATAGCAGTAGAGTGGCATTTCTCCACTTCCAGTTACTGGCAGTTCAGCCCTTCTGTCGTGGCACATTCAAACAGCTACATATCTTAATTTTAATTTTCTCCACCCCAAAAGAGTGAAGTGGTATCTGGTGCAGTGGTGGATGTTCTGCACGCTGTCCTGGCTGGCAACGATGGCTGTGTGCTGTGCTTTGGGGGTGCAGCGTTGGGAAAGACCTACACCATGCTGGGCTCGCACACGGGTCCAGGGCAGCTAGGAGTGGTGCCCTCGGCGGTGGCGTGGTTATACCGTGCCATTGTGGAGCAGAAGGCCAAGAGTGGTGCAAGGTTCAGCGTGAGAGTGTCGGCCGTGGCAGTGGACTCGGCTGGAGCCATGCTGACGGACCTTCTTGCGGAATATGCTCAAGGTTTGTGCAGTTTGTTTTATCCAATTAAGGAATCAGTAATTGATAATAGCATATGTCATATTTCCAACAAAGATTCAGCTCAGGAGGTGAATCAGGAACCACCCCCAAGATTGTGGAAGGATTTTGGAAAAGACTGTAGAAGGCAGTTTCACATTTGTTTTATTAACCACAACTGAAAAATGTACAAAATTGTGTTTACAAAATGTGACCAAGCAGACTTCAGGAAAGGTTTTGTTATTTGTTTTCTTTGAAGTAAATCATCCTCTTCCTGTTTCAGTTAATGCAACATTCAGATTATTTTTCAAATAAATCCAGGAGAGAGAGAGAGAGAGAGAGAGAGAGAGAGAGAGAGAGAGAGAGAGAGAGAGAGAGAGAGAGAGAGAGAGAGAGAGAGAGAGAGAGAGAGAGAGAGAGAGAGAGAGAGAGAGAGAGAGAGAGAGAGAGAGAGAGAGAGAGAGAGAGAATATTTGTTAGAATTTTTCCAACTGAAGATTAAGTACTAACATGACTAATTTTTTTATCGGATTCAAAATGAGACCAGCAATAGTAAAGCCTGCATGATTTTCTCCCACAGAGGGAGAAGCCTCACCCGGTGCCCTGCTCAGGAACACCACAGGCGGCTACCTCTCCTCTGTGGCGGAGCTGAGAGCGCCATCCCCAGAGGCAGCGGCCCACTACTTGGATGTTGCCATTGCTGCCAGGTCCTCTCTCGTCCCGCCACACCTGCAAGCCAGCCAGCAGCAGCCTCAGGCCACCTCGGGAGCGGCCACATTACTCTACACACTCCACATCTACCAGTATGCTGTGGACAAATCAGGCAAAGGCGGGGGTTAGTACATCAACGTGTGTGGTCTGAAGTTAAGGCAGTAATTTAAAGGCAGTATTTAGTATCTATTTTAGTACTGTACTACAAGAACTCTGCTGTGCATTGTACCTAAGCTGATATATTACAATGAAAACTACATTAATAAAAACATACAGTACATGATATATGTAAGTCAATTAAGGCTGCAATTTAAATTTGAGTTCCAGGAGTATGGGGCGAATTCTGCCTCTGTTCCATTGCTAGTTTCCCACTACAGCTCAGTACATGTCATTTTTTTGTTTAATATGTCCACGGTTCTTTGTGCTTGTTTTCTAGTAAGTTTTTTTTTTTAACATATATCACTAATTTACATATTAACATCTAATGTATTTCCCTGTGATCTTCACTTCTGAGTAGTCCAGCAAATGTATGGCTGATTGAAAATTCCAAAGATTTAATACACACAGCCTTAAAAACAAAATATTGATGTATGTGCATTTCTGTAATATCTCGTTAATTTGGCTAGAAGGCATTTTTATATACCTACATTATTAATTTAGTTGGAACTCTCATTCATAATGTAAGGAAATATATTCTTTGCAGTTGTTGGTGGCCGCAGTCGCCTGCACATGATTGATGTGGGTGACCTGAGTGGCAGCAATGGTGGCATGTCCCTGTCCTCCCTCACCTCAGTGCTGCTCGCCATATTCAATGGCCAGCGGTACTTACCCAACCGGGAGAGTAAATTAACACTTTTGCTGAAAGAAGCACTTGGCTCTGTGACCTGCCATGCTGCCATGGTGGTTCATGTATCGCCAGCACCACGCCATGTCCAGCACACGCTCGCCACCCTCCAGCTTGCCTCCAGAGTCCACCGGATGAGACGCAAAAAACTGAAGGTAATTTATGTTGCAGAATAAATAGTATGAGATTGACTGATGACCAAAACAGTGATTGTCTGCAAGATATGAATAGAATAGTGAAAGTTTCTGTAGGATATGGTTTGCAGTGAGATAAAGACTCTAACGAATTAAAAAAACTTGTAGTAGTGTAAAAATGACAAAGAAAAAAATATTACAGTGGTGAATAAAGTAGATAGTATGTAAAGTTGTTTAATAAAGGCTAAAAGATGAAAGTGGTACAGTAGTAGACAAAGTAATGATAATAGCACGAGGAATAATTTCTTGTATCTGAAGTTGAGCAAATTGGAAAATAGGACAAACTCATTCAAATAGGAAGGAAATAAAGGAGCTATATGTAGGATGAAAATAGGTAGGGCTGCATGTATAAGTGCCATTTCAAGAGAACCTTTGAATTATAAAATGCCAGTGACCAGTAAGATATAACATACAGTACTTAAAAAAAATTGGCTACTCCATGGCCACCCCGCACTAGATCTGTGTCCAACTTTGGCCACCCCAGTCAATTTTTTCTTGCGGTGCCACTGCTACTACCTATGACATCAAGGCCCAAGCTAGGCAACTGCGTGAATTTATGAATGTGACTGACACTCCTAAGGCTGCAGAAAATTGAATGTTTTTGAGTTTAAGTATTCATGGGTACACTTTTGAGTATTTACAAAGTGCACCTTCCTGTACCCGGCACACCCTGGGTCCCAATGAGGCCGGGTCAAGGGAGTTCCACTGTATTATGAATATGAAACATACAGCATATTTTTCATGAAATATTGAAATCTAACCCTGTAAAAGTTCTTCCTCTAATACCTTTTCTCTGTACAAGTACAATGAAATTCCTGCCTTTTCTCATGACTTCCTATTTACTTACATAAGCTTTTCTGGAATCTGTTTATCACATATTATATCAATTGCATTATGAATTACATCAAACCAAGCTTACTAAAGCTGTGCTTGATTTCTGATAAGTATTTTTCTTGTCAGGGTCTTGGAGGGTCAGGCTCTGGAGGAAGCTCTGAGGGATCCCATGGAAAGTCATCTGGAGAAAACTCTGCTGGATCTTCATCAATGGACTTCTCCTCATCAGAACAATCCTGTGACACTGTCATCTACACTGGGGGTGCTGGTCCTGGGGACACTACCGACAATGAGCACCCACCTGTGTTTATGTCACACCACACTAACCAGCGGCTGTGGCCCATCACCCGGCTTAGGTCCATGGAACACTTGAGGCCGCACTCAGCCTCCCCAACCCCGGCGTACACACGGCGAGCTGTTTCTGCCAGCCCCACACCCACTTCCCGTTCAGTGCCCAGTGCTCATCCTCAGATAAAGCCGCGCCCACCGCCACGTACAGTCAGCACTGCCAACAATTCTGCTGGGAAAGCTGCTCTTGCAGGTGGCTTTATACGACATCAGCCAGGTGTGAGTCACATTGCTTACAACAACAACAACTCTACACAGCAACCTCTCCTGTCCTCCTTCAAGCCACAAGTTGCTCTTGGGCCTCTTGTCCCTGGTGATCTGAGGCATTTTAATTATAATGCTTATGAAGAACCAAATAATTTGGTTCCAATACTTCAGCAAACTAGAATTCCTATTTCTGCACAGATGCAAACTCAGATACAATTAGAACAGCAGCAGCAGCAGCACAACAACAACAACAACAGCAATTTCACCAGCAACCATCAAAACAGCAACAACAATTACAATTGCAACAGCAACAACAGTTACAATTGCAACATCAACAACAGTTACAATTGCAACAGCAACAATTACAATTCCAGCAGCAACAACAACAAGCACAGCAAAATCATAAGTTGCTAAAACAGCAGCAGCTGCAAAAAATTCAACAGATGCAACAACATCTTAAGTTTCAACAGCAATTACAGCAACAACCTCAGAATGCTCAGCAGCTGGTGCAACAGCAACAGTTTCAACAATTGCAGCAACAAAATCAGAAACTGATTCAGATGCAACATTATCAACAGCAGCAACAGCAACAGTCACAGCTGCAACAGCCAGGGCATCACACTCCCAAAGGAGTTGATGGGGTAATCTCTGATGAGCAGTGGATTGATGGGCCACGGGTACATAAGTCCAGGGTTACAGCAGCTCAGAAAATTAAAACAAATAAATCTGAAACTTGGGTGGATGGTCCACAGATGACTCCAATAGGCTATGGCTTCATGGATGATCACAAGAAGACCATGATAGAGCAGTGGGTGGCAGTGCAGACAGCACAAGTAGTGCAACAAATGGGACAACAAACTATACCTGCCAAGACGCCTGCTCAAACTCCTACAACCCAGCAACAGTTCACCCACCTAACACAATTCCGTACATGTGAGGAATCCACTCTAGACAGTGACCAAGATACCCTTAGTGAAGATCCGCCCTCAGGGCCAGGCCGGCCAGCCGGATCAGAAAATAACCTGCCACCGCAGCCAAACCTTATTGAAGAGCTGGAACGTAAAAATCTCATTCCTGCTGAAAGCTCAAATGAGACTGTTGAAAAACCAAGCTCTCCACAGAGTGAGCCAGAACCTCTGCCAAAAGAGCCAATCTTGGATGAGAAGAGCACAGAGCCACGCTGTTCACCAGATGAAGCTTCAGCAGCAGATGAGCCATCTATTGATGACATCTGCTCTCAGTGTGAGGCCCTTGCTGAGGAGTGTGAAGAGCTAAGTTCCCTCCTATCATGTGAGGAAGAAGAGTGCAAGCGACAAGCACACCAGGGATTAGGTGAGTACCAGTAGTCTTGGTCACCAAAGGACAAAATTTATGAAGTGAGCTCAGCACCAGAGGGTTGATTAGTTTTTTTTAAATAACCACAACACACAACTTAGCAGTTAGAAAAGCCACCTATGAAGGGAACATTAATAAGAGATAAATTTATGGTCAGAAGAGGTCGTAGATGAGCAGCGAGAGGATAGAGATGATCTAGTTTCCGATTTACTCGTCTTTAAAAAAAAAAAGTTGCCAAAGGTTGGAAAATATAGTTTGCTAGTTTATGCTGCATAATCATATGCATGTACAAGGCTTCCAGGAACATCAGGCATCAAGGAGTTTTTTTCCCGGATGACGATAGTGGTGATGTTTTCAAAGTGTCAGGCTAGTGATGTTTTGTGCATCATGCTGTAGTGGTTACTGATGACTCCACTCCTTAGATAGCAGGTAAGCCTCCTCGGCACGATCTGTCGTGTTATCCCAACGTATGTTTGAGGTCTACAATCCTCAATGTTATAAGTGTTTGTAAATAACATGGTTTTCCTGGAGGTCTCTAGAGTGTCTTGGTATGTCTTCTATTTCTGAGGAGGGGTTGTGATTTTTTTTATTATTATATATATTTTTTTTATTGCAATTAGTGTGGTTAGAGTTGATTGGCGTGATGTTTTTCTCGATGAGGTCTTTGACGATTCTTTCCTCAGTTTTGTATTTTGAAGACATGTGACGGATCTAGAATGTCTTTATTTTCTCTTGGGTTGTCTGGCAGTTGGGTGTTCCTAGTATCACAGGCATTCTTTATCGCGTTGTTAACTTGGGTGTTGCCGTGTCCATTATTGATGAGAACTTGGGTGAGTCTTTCCAATTCTTCATGAATGTTACTCCATAAAGAGAAGTGTGAGATTGCTGAAGTAAGCGTTGATGGTGGACTGGTGGTATCATCGTGGAAATTTACTGTTACTATTTCCGTTAAGGCAAGATTCTTTGTTGTTATCTTTGATGGAGACAGTGTTGGTGGTAAATCCAGATGCCTTGGTAGTGGTTTTCTTATCCAGTAAGTTTAGGCGACGATCTCTCGTTTCTTTGTGCGTTAAGATGAGGCCAGTGGCTGTGCTGAGATGTTTCAATATCTTCAGTTCTTGCTGGCCTAAAAACAGACAGGATACCTGATTTAAATTTGGCTACCCTCTGCCCCCTGAAGTAGTCAAACCGTTTTGTATGTAACTATATGTATCATTTGATGCAGCAAACAGTAATTTATCATACATACCACTACTATGATGAACAAACTTGTCCAATGTATCAGGTGTCTCTTCTTAAGTCATCACACTTTCACACCCATCCTCAGCCACCGTGTTGGAGGAACCTGAGCTTGAGACAGACACGGCGCCTGAGGACCAAGATAAGGGCAGGACGCAGGACAGTGAGGCTGAGGCAGTGGAGAGTGCCGAGGCCAGCCACACACCTGCTAGGAGAGGCTGGGTGAGGCGGTCAGTGGCCTCATCTGACACCCATCACTCCACAGAACTCATTGAAGTAGAGGTGCCAGATCATCCAGCAATCACCATGGACAGTTATGTGCAGGTAATGAATGGATCACCACGTAAAGGAATAATGTACTATGGGTAAAACAAGTATCGTGCATAGGGGTCCGATGAATACTGTCAACATTCGGTCAAATGATGATAGGGGAGGGTTTTCGTTTTCTTAGTTCCGTAGTGTCAGAATGTTTCACGCATCGATACTTGTTTTACCCATAGTACATTAGTGATCACCTGTCGGCCATTATTTCAGCTCGTTATTTCACTCTTATCCATTAATTCAGTCAGTGTTAATCACCTGTTCATCACACTATCCCCTTCATTACTTCATTCTACAGTCAGTCAATCAGATCATAACGAGAGTAACAACACAGCTTACCTGGGAAGCCCTCTTTATAATACCCTAAAGAAAATATATCAAAGTAATTAAAATGGACATTTACATCATAGGCTTCAATGAATGTATCATTTTCACATAACATCTGGTCAAGCTAAGGAAATGTAATTAATGGTGAAAATGCTGCACCCAATCAGTAATTTGTAAGCCTCATGTAATCTATGTAATAGCATTGGAGATTTGAAATGAAATTTCTAGCACCTCTGTTCTCTGAAAATTAAGTCATATTGAAATGGGGCGAGCGCTTGATTTTCTGACCCTTGCCTATGGAGTCTAAGAGGAACCCAGTGTAAAGCAATGCCACAGAGGAATACTGACCGACTGATATTTTTCGATCATTTCTTTTGATTACACTCTGAAGAATGTAATAATTATGATATAGTGAGAATACTTATTCACAGACAACTTATGACATTAATATGTAAATAATGTTCATAGTTTTAATACCCAGGATATGAGTTCAGCTTATGGTGTTCTACCTCTACATTTACTCATGTCCAATGGGCCTGTGCCTCCAGCCCATTGTAAGTATCAATGCTGAACTTATCATCCCCTGTATAACGATTATGAACATGACAAGACAGTAGTGTAAATGCTTTGACCTTTGTTCTCATCCCAAAGGTCTGTGAAGAAGACATTTACCGAGCCCTGGCAGACACACCTTGCCAGAGTGAGGTGATGAGCATCGAGACCAGCGATGACCACCCTCTACGAGTCCTTTCTGAAGAAAATCTGACCTGTGCTTCCACATTCACGGGTAAGTTGAAAGGAATCTTCCTCTAGACAGTTACTAGAATGAAAAATTAAACTTCTTTTGCATTATCCAGTTATGTTCTAGGTAAGCATATTGTATATCATTCACTTACTGTTTAGGTATTGCCAAGTTGATGCATGCAGTACTTTTTTGTTGTTGTCTATCAGTTCATAAACAAACACGTACTCAAGTACTAAGTAAATAAATAACTAGGTAGAAGCTGTCCAATCTGGCCAGATATACAGTCGTCAATCAAAAAAATGATTAGAATTGGCAATATCCTGGTAACTCATCATCTATGCTTCCCTCACATAGAATGATGCACTGGCAAACTTTCCTACAGCAAGCTACTTGATAAGAAGATATATTGAGATAGTTACAAAGGTTAAGAAAGTTACAGTAATAGTTGTGACCATTTTATGTGTCAAAGATGCAGCCTACCATATGACTGTTTAAATATCTGCTGCTCACGTTAAACTACATAGTAAATTAGGTACATCTGCTGTAGGAACGAGGTTTAGCATGATTTGGACAAACCACATTCATGGGGTCACTTGGAAAACTACTCTCTATCCTTAAAAAAGGTCTAGTAGAAGTATGGACGAGAAAAGAGAAACAAACGAGAATATGGAATGGGAAGAAAGGTGCTTAATAAGGCTCCTGGTGCTTAATAAGGCTCCTGGTGCTTAATAAGGCTCCTGGTGCTTAATAAGGCTCCTGTCTCGCAAACTGAAAACTGCCACATCTGCAAAATTAGAAATTTCAAACCTTGCAGTCATGAACATAATTCATTTATCCATCCCCTGGGCTGATTTTTACTCCCATCTGCCTGACCTTCTCGCCTGCTTCCCCCACACTGATCTCTCTCGGTCTTCTAGCTTCCCAATAAGGACACTCCTCTTACACACCTCTTCTGGTTCCCACACAACATACACAAAAATGCATTTTCTCCCACGTGGAGTTCTCTCTTTCTCTCTCTCTGCTGCGTCAGTCTGCCACAGGATTATGAACTGGCATTTTTTAATGGTAAATTTACCCATTTTTGGCAGTAAAATACCTGTTTGGCAGTGAAAATGATAATTTGGATATACTGCATCTGTTATGAAATTCCTTGGAGTGATCGATCATCAGATATTTCAATATCAAACTGCAAGAAATAGTGTCAACTTATCTTGGACTCGTTGAAATTGAATCTGATCTCTTAGGGTGAAAAAAACATTTCTAAGGCAATTGAAATGTATTGCCTATAGCTCGGACAGCCTCAACTCCCACCATATAGCCGCGTTGGAGGGGTTCTACTGTATAGCATTTCAATGTAGAGAATTTTCACATGTCACCAGTGGTTGAAACAATCTTTTTCTTTCAGATTCATACTCTCAGATCGGCGAGACGGGTGATGAAGATGATTCAGATGATGATGACTCACGGCCTTTCAGTCTTTTCGAGGTGACAGACTATGGCAGAGTCTGTCAAGATCTGAGTCTGGCTCTTAAGTCTGACGTGACCAATCGTAACCTTCATGAGTTGGCAAAAATTCATGACTTGTACCGTACTCTTGCTCGACAGAGCCCAAGGGTTCATACAGGAGGCCAAAGGCTGCAGGCAGCCACACTAGCAGAAATCTTAACGAACAGCCGTGACTCTCTGCTGGAAGAAAAGAAACCCCTTGAAAATGACAGTATTTGCAGCGAGCCAGCCCAGGTAGAAGGGAAGTTGTGCCACCAGTGTAACAAACGGCAGCTGCGTCATGGAGATAGCATCTTGAGGCTGGAGTCAGCCCTGAGAAGCAAGTCACAGTGGCTTAGTCGACCACTGGACACAATGGAGGATTCTGCCAGTGACAAGTGCATGGGAGCAGAGGACCTAGATTTTGCAGAGGATCATTGCACATGTGATGTCCAAAGTGATCTTGTGCCGTATATGCCTTCAACATTTTTCAACTTCTCTCCCGTTCACAAACGCAATAGTTTGTCTCGCGTGAGTCTGACGCATCATGCTTCAGAAGCTAGTCTACGTTTAATGGATGCCCCGCTGGCAGACTCAACGGAAAAGTTGGCAGATCGAGTGCCTGTCAATGGAGTACCACTTCCAGAGTTTATAGAAGATGTTGAAGCTAATGTTGTCCTCTGCAACCCAGTGCAATATGATTACAGTAAAGATGATGACTTATTTGATGGAAATGATGATCGGACAGTGACTGGGAAGAGTGATAATGAGAGTGACTGTGTTAGTAATATAAGTGAAGATTCAGAGTATATGATGCAAACTTCTAGACTTTCAAAATTCCTATGTGTAGGTGTTGGAAAAAGTAAATCAAAAACTCCGTATAAAATAGCAAAGCAGAATAATAATAAAATCTTAGAAAATAAGAAAAATACAACAAAACTTAAAGATTGTAAAGTTAAAATACCAGCCAAAAGTATAGAAAATTCAAAATCCCCAGATCGTAATTCAAAAAACTTGATAAAGTCTCCCTCCCGAGTGGTCTCACAAAGTGCAGCAAAACAAAGTGTTAGCAGACGAAATGACGCCTCCCTCTCAGTCCGTACCCGTTGGGGAAAGTCAGCCCGTGTCGGGGCAAGCAAGCCCCCAGCCATGGGTTCAAGGGGCAACTACAGGTACACCTGCACCCTCATGTACCCTCCTGATGCTGCCACGCCCACGGAAGGCTATGACTCTGGCCACGACTCTGGTGCAGCAACCCAAGGTAGTGCAACACCTTTGGAAAGTGCTGAATCTTGGAGAACTACCCAGGGCCTGACACCCCACCATCACCACCCAGCTGCCAACAGTGGCTCACTGGGAACCAACCCATCATTGGGTGAGTCCTCTGGCTATGAGAGCATTCCACGGGACTCTGAGTGCTCTTCATTCAGCTCCTCCCAGGACTCGGAGATGGATGATGAGCACCGCAGGGAGGCTCAGGCCCACTCTGCAGCTCCTCTGCAACCTTGCGCTCAGCCTAAAACTAAGCACCCTGGTGGTCCACCTAAGGTGCCTGTTGAGGACTGGTCAGAGGAGGATGTAAAGAGGTATGAGGGGCGGCCATGTGCTGCTGAGGTGCCACAGCTAAGGGCATACAGACAGCAGGTGTTATCACTGAAATCAGAGCAGCAGGCACTGAAGGCTGACCTTGCCCAAGCCAAGGGAAGTCTTAACGTGCCTTCTGGCTCCTGGAGCTACGAACGTAAGTCAAACGTACGTATGCAACTGCACAATTTTGTTTTGTTTTTGAAGAAATAAGCAATTTTTATTAGTTTTATAATAGAGAAAACTTGCAGACAGTTATCATCTAGAAAGAATGAGTAAGAGCTCCCTTTAAATGTAGCACCTATGCAATTGCCTTGTTTGATAACTCTTTTTAGACAGCCTATACCTCCAACACTTTCAGTAGCAGGAATGTGATTCCTTGGTCAGATATGCATAATGTTTTATTTGTAATTCACACCCTTCTTTCCCTTTAAGTACATAGAATTTGTCCTATCAGAAATGAGAAAGTAGCTTGCAGTAACTCTTAGTGATATGAGTCCGTGCATCCAATTCCTGGTATCTGTAGACCCTAGCAAATGTATATAGTACTGTATATGTACTATAGAGCTAAATGTATATTGATTGATTTTTAAGCAGACTAGAAACATTTTCTAATCAATAACAAGAAAGACTGAGAGAACATAACAGTGGGTCCCTGTGACTAGTGATATTAGAAGACTGAAAAAACATCACTAGTTCCCGAACTGGTCGTTTTGATTAAAAAGCAAAACACTGAAAACTGACAGGCTTGTGGAAATTATCCACCAACCACCCTCTCAATATTTGGCAGAGTGGTGGTTTGTTTCCCCCCCTTGTGAGGGAGGTATTGTCCGCTCGTCATAGGGGGAGCGTAGGGATGTATATATATAATTATAATGGTAATGGGTATAATTAAGGTAATTTAAGTAAATGATGAGTACTGGGATAATATAAATTAACATTCCCAGTGGTTATTAAGCATTTGCACCTTAATTTGGAGGTACTGGTCATTGGCCACCGTCCCTTAAATTTGCACCAATTGTGGCGGTCCACCTGCTTGCTACCGAAAGGTGACACGTGTAATTTGTGGTGGCCGCTGCCCGCTGAGCCCACGGATGTCAGTACACTCTGAGCCCTTGAGAGAACAACATCTCTTATTAAATATACGTGCTTGTATATAAGTATCATTCCAGCCCTCACGGGATTATATGTTTGTTCTATACGATATATACGGAAGTGTTTGTTCTATAATATTATCAAATAAAAAACAGTAAAACATGGTAAAGAAATGCCATTACGAGACTCTGAAGAAATATGCATGATTCACTGATTCACATGATTAATATATTCACTTAACTCTTCGCCATTTAAAACTTTGCGAGTCAACTTTTATCATGAAGGGTATCAATAGAAGCGCAATTTTATTAGCTTTCCATTGCTATATTTCGTTATCTGATAAATTAATTAGAACCATGCATAAATTAGCGTTAAATAAATAAATAAAATCAATCGGGTAATTTTCCCAATTGATGGTTATTTATTTAGTTAACGCTAATTTATACATGGTGCTAATTCATTTATCAGAAAACGAAATATATAAGTAAATAAATAACCTCATCAATCGGGAAAATTACCAGATTCATGATTTTATTTATTTATTTAACGCTAATTTATGCATGGTTCTAATTAATTTATCAGATAACGAAATATAGCAATGGAAAGCTAATAAAATTGTGCTTCTATTGACACCCTTCATGATAAAAAAGTTGACTCGCAAAGTTTTAAATGGCGAAGAGTTAAGTGAATATTAAGTTCATGCATATTTCTTCAGTCTCGTAATGGCATTTCTTGAGCGTGTTTTACTGTTTTTTATTTGATAATATTATAGAACAAACATTTACGATGATTACAGTATATCATATATACTGATAAACCAGTCTATATGATAGTCCATAGACCACTATATCTCTTTGTCGGGCGCCCCGCAGGCCCTTATGCAGCCCCGCAATTCAAAACATTGTCGCGTGTGCAGTCCAGGTATACAGTGGTCTATGTGTATGCATATCCACTTTCTCTATAATCAACACCATATAAAAATTCCCATAATAATTTTCACCACTATCAGCTCACAAGATTTTCTATTTTTGCAGTACATGTAAAAGAAGATTCACCACTAGACAGAAGCACTTATGTGGAAGCACTCGCGAGGGAGACGGTCATCTTACGCAAACGTGTGGCAGCTGCTCAGAGCCGCATCCTATTGGCCACATCATTCCTGCCCCGCAAGCGACGGGAAACCTTAATAAACTGATGGTCATGTCTGCTCTTGTATCCCTAGCATCCCATGATTCCCTGTCCTCACTCCTGTGTTTGTTCCTCGTCACACTGAAACTAGCTGCAATAAATACAGTAAAACCTCTCATATTCGGACCCTCATTATTCGGACCTCCTCTCTCTCTTTGTTTTAGGGGTCGAAATTTCCTAGCTAAATATATATACACCTAGATTTTTTTTAATTTTATTTTTTATTTTTTTTAGGGGTCGAAATTTCCTAGCTATATATACACCTAGAATTTTTTTTTTTTTTTACATATCCCCCCCATTATACGGATCCTTGCATTACTCGGACCACTCCTTGGCCCAATTAGTCCGAATATGAGAGGTTTTACTGTACTTTAATTCATTTTTTATTTTTTTTATTTGGCAAAGGCAGTGATCATGTGTACTAGTTGAACTTGATATCTTTATTTTACCGTTGCAATCACCAGCATCAAGAGACCATAAGTGCACTCTTTCAGAAAAGCCAAAAGGTGTGGGTTATTTCATAGGAGACATTTTAGTCAATACATTGTTAATTAAAACTCTTTTCCCTAAAGTATCCTATCAGCCAAGATTTTATCAAGATCTAGCTTATTCTTCATCCATATTTAAAGTTCTTTTATAAAAATACAATAAGGCTGCATAAAAGCCGTAAGTGATGAAGAACATAATTCATTCTTCCTCTCTTCTGTCAGGACACCATTGCACAGTCCCTCTCTCTTCTCTCCCTCTCTAGTCTATCAATCAACTATACTTTGCACAAAATTAGTATTCAGCACAAAATTTCTACAAACTCACTGGTGATTAAATAAATTATTCTCTCTTTCTCTCTCTGAAAGCTCTCTGAAGACTTATTGGGTAAAATCAAGTTCAAACATTATAAGGGTGTAATTACTTATTATATTGGTTGATAAATAGCTCTAACTGTACAGTAAGCAAGGCGGTGTTGAGCTCTGTGATCATGTTAATTAACCAAAAAATTGTAATGTAGCCGTTTGCTGACTTGCTGTGCACCTTTGTGGATTCACGGCACGATGATTTTTTATAGTGGTAAATAATGCCTTCTCCTTGACACTGGCTGGCACAAAACCAAGAGCAGTTTTCATGAAAAATATACGTACATCCTAAATAAATTTTACTTTTCTATTTTATGTAAATCAACAAATTTGTTTATAGCCAAATAAATTGCACAAAACAATTACAATTTTACAAAGGGAAATGAACATAAAAAAATCCCTCTGCAATATTTTTTACACGCGCTCCTTTCACTCGTTCATCATCTGCAATTTTGTTTTTTCTTAGCCTGAGTAACTGTTATCCACACGATTTTTATCATGTTTTTATAATATGTATACCTATACTTCGTTTACATGCAACCTGGTTAACAAAAATTCCGTATTGAAAGAAAAAAAGTTAAAAATTTGTTAAACTTTAGAAAAAAATTGAGGGTATGCACAAAATTATTCTTACACTAAAAAAATCAAAAAAAAAAAAGGTAACATGATTAGTTTAGCGCATCCATGGCAATGCGACCCCCCCCTCCCCCCCCCGACATCAGTCACCCCAAATCTGGGTAAATCTGTCACCCCAAGATTCCTCCACAACCAGGCTTCATTGCCAGTGGTTTATCACAGCCGCTTCAAACTGCTTAACGTATTAAATCTCAGTGATGCGTTGCCCCAGTATAAACCACACCGTGCCAACTCATGCTGTCCCATGCATGCCTTTAACACTCCGGGATGTGTTGGCCCTTGACCCAATGTCTCCTTGACCCCATCTCTCCCTTACTTGGTCTTCTCTTCCTCCTTTTACCTTTGACACATGATCTATATATTTGATCTACCATTCTCTCCCCATCCATTCTTTCCACATGACCCCATCACTTCACTACTCCCTGGTCTACTCTCAAGTAAGCTACTCCAATTTCCACACATCTCTCGGACCCTGTTGTGCTTCACTCTAGCAAACCATCTCACCATATTATTCTTAAGCATTTCTCTCCAGTACCTCTATTCTTTTCCTTGCCTTTGCATTCTTTGTAGCCATACAGAACAGTTAAGTTTAAATTCCCTAAAACATGCCTATCTTTGCTTCAACAGACATATCTCTCATGCTCCAAACTCCTCTCATTACTCCCAAACCCTTAGCTATTTCTCCCACCGTATGGCTCACCTCGGCCTACACAGAACCCTCTACCTTAATATCCACTCTCAAATATAGAACTTTCCATTTGTTCTAGCCACTCGGCCATTCAGCACTATATTGCAGTGCATCTTTTAACATCACAACTGGGCGACCAAAATGTCTCCCAGTGATGGAAAACTGTCGCCCAGTAAGAACAATTTTAAGCTACTGGGCGACAATATATTTGTTATTAATAAAATCCTTCCTGGATATAATGGTTCATCTTATCTGTGTGTGTTAGATCCAGAAGTGCACACTTATTACTGCAGATGATCTTTATTTATACACAACATACAAAAGGAATAAGTTAAGTTGATGTATCCAAAAAACTATATTTTAACAGGTAGGCCTTTACCTTTCTGGATATCCAAAGAATGTCGCCCAGTAATATTTGCTTAAAAAATGCACTGCTATCTTGGCACCTCATATATCCTTGCCTACTGCGTTTCATGATTTCATCCCTTTACTCTCGACTACATTCACTTTCAGCTTTCTTCTGTTACACACACCACCAATATTTTGTAGCCTCTCCCTGGTATCTGCAACAAGTGCCAACAGTAACTTACTCACTTCTCATTCTTTGATCTCCATAATTAACCCTTTTTAGTTGACCCTGGCTTTCACTTTTTTCACCACTCCATCCGTGTACGTATATGTTAAATGACCATACACATGACACATCAGTCTCAGTCCAACCTTCACTGTGAAGTATTCCCCTTCTTCACTACCCATTCTTATACATGCCTTACTTTCACTATAGAAACTATCCACACCTCTTACTAACTTCCCACCTACGCTATACATCTCAAGTATCTGCCACATTACCTTTGTTAAGTTTACCATATGCTTACTCCAAGTCCATAAATGGCACGTATAAGAGAATGTCGGTCATGAAAAACAAAACCAAGAAAGCATGACACATACATGTAAGGTTAGGGATAACATCAATAAAGGTAAAGTTTGATTCCACAACATACTTTGGTCTCTTGATGTTGGGCGCCTAAATTTGTGCACTGGTATTTCTTCCAGTAGATAGCAAGGTCCAAACAGGAAGTCATGGCAGATGTTAAAAAACTATTATGAATAGTGAAAGTAAATTACTTTTTTTCCAATATACTGTTGTTGTCATAATCCAAGAGCTTAATCATTATCCTTCCAATGAAGTACCCTATCAGTAACAGTTCATTTTCATATTAGCCTTAACTTGGTCCCCTTTCATTGCAACATGTATGAATGAATGAGAGAGAGAGAGAACTGAAAATTGCCATTCATGTGATATCCCCGGGTCACCCCACACACAGCCTCCTGTTAGCAACAACAGCGGTGGCAGGATTAACTGCACAGTCTGGCCACAATTGGCTGTATAACTGGACAGCAGATGTAATTTTGTTACCACATAAAAAAACCTTGTAGACACTCTTTGGTCCATATACTAGAAAGATGTTTATGCAAGAGTTGTTATAAACTTAGATGTGCAATTTATTTATTTTTACTTTTGTTTAGTCTAAGTCAGTAGCATAGGATTTTTTTTTTGCGGGGGGTGAATGTGATTATTTGTATATTTGTGAGCAAATGGTTCTTGTATACTTGCAGCAATGCAGGATTATCTCAGTTGCATAATGATGTGATTTACAAAAGTGCACAGAATACACTTTAATATATCATGAATGTACAGTACATAAGAATATTTACAGAGGTTTGTCCATGTGCAAAAGCCATCAAAGATACAGATGAGCTCTTATCTCTTTTCTATATTTATAAAAGTGGTCTTTTGCCACCATAGTCATGTATTGTGTAAAATAAATGATTGTTTAGTTACAGATTTGATTGTTCCATTATGCACCACTAACAATAATTATAACTTCCATTACCGTACATGTCGGCGTATAAGTCGATATTTGAAACCTAAATAATCTAATCCACAGCCAGGGGTCGACTTGTACGCCAAGTATAAAATGTGAACCTTTACCACAAAATGGATAGAAAGTGGAACAGCCTGCCTAACACTTGCTGAACACCACATACCATAACTTCCACGGCCCGCCACAACTCCAGTAAAACCTCTCATATTCGGACTAATTGGGCCAAGGAGGAGTCCGAATAATGCAAGGATCCGAGTAATGGGGGGATATGTAAAAAAAAAAAAAAAAAAAAAAACGGTGCATATATAGCTAGGAAATTTCGACCCCTAAAAAAAAAAAAAAAGGGAGAAGGTCCGAATAATGTCAAAGTCCGAATACGAGAGGTTCTACTGTATTGCCAACTGAAACTTATGTTTGGTAATATTTATTTACCATAAAAACGGTAATATAATAATAACGACTTACCATACAGACAATATTAAAATTGAAACTATCATCACCACACACCATTTCATACAGCCAACGAACTCTGGACACTCGCATCAGCTGATTGGCGTGCCAGTTGCACCTTGAACACCACACAGCCAGCTATGGAACTATGGGTCCTTTACACTCGGTAAACACTTATTCAATCACTCACCTAACTGCATGCTAAAAAGAAGTCGGTCACTCACCTCCCCCCACAGTGAGTTGAGTACCTACCTTACTGTGGCTTACTGCATTTTACTGTACTGGGATAGCAATCTTTAAATAAGAACAGATTTTTTCTTGAGGTGCTTCTGCTTCTATCTTTGTGAGGTCAACTTATGTGGCAAGTATAGGCCTAAACCTGAATTAACACCTCAAAATTTGGGGATTGACTTACATCCCCCGTCGACTTAATGGTAGACCTATATGGTACATATTTTTTTTCCATACAACTGGCCTTCTAAGTGGGATAGCAGATAACAAAAAGCAGGTAGCTTGAAAACAATTAACAGCATGATGACCACAATAGGTTTATCTGAATTGTGGTAAGTTGTTAACTTCACTGGAGCAGAGGTACCATGAGGTATTGCTAATCAAATCTAGCAACAACGGCAACCACTGTAGCGGTAGCCTAGCCTAGCCCCATTTTTATATGGACACACTCTTGGTACACCTAAATACAGGTGGAACAAACAGATTAGTTTTATGTTTTATTGACATCTCAGGGACCCGTCGAGTATGCTAAACTATGTAGGCTTACCACCTGTCAGTGACCTCTGAGGGGATGGAGGGAAAGATGGCTATGAGCAGCAGAAGAGTTGAGTGATTGAAGAATGAGTAATATTGTGTAAATTGTATAATGACCCTAACAAGCAAATAGACATGGTTAAGAGGAAAATTACACTGTTGACAGTGGAATGAAAGGAAGAAAAAATGTAGAGGTTGACAATCAGAAATCTGACAACCTTGAGACCTGTTTGTTTTTGTTCTTGTTCTTGTTTGCTTTCCTGACCCTTTTAATGTTATATAAATCAGTAGGTAGAAACAGTAAATAAAGAAAGTAAAATGCTAAGTAAAAAGCAATTAAATTCTAATGTTGAACAACTTGTAGTGGTGACTGGCAGCCCCACATTCCTTGCCATTTGTCCTGAGCATGTGGGTTGACCCAGGCAGGTCACCACCTCACTCAGACGCCTTGCAGTGGCGGCACACCACTTAGCCTTTGTCTTGAGGCCAAGCGCAGATCCAGGAGCAGATGTAGCGGCAGGTGGGCGCAGTGACTGATCTGGACGTCTTGGTAGGAATGTTTTCCTGATAGAAGTGTGTGTGGGGTTGATATATATACACAGTGGTATGTGTATATATTCATGTACTATATTTACAAATATGTTTAAATACACAAGACAGAGGAAAGTGTGGTGCCATCCACACAAGGAATCATGAGTGAGGTGGCGACCCACACACATACGTGCACACGCACACGTGGAAGAACGACTGGTTTAATAGAAGATGTGAAATAGCAAAAAGATATAGAGATGTTGCATGGAATAGACTGAGAAGGACGATGAATGATAGGACAAAGGAAAAATACAAGAGAGCTAGAAATTAATATGTAAAAATCTGCAGAGATGAAGAAAGGAATTATGAAAGAGGCATAACAGAAAATGCAAGAACGAACCAAAATTGTTTTATAGGTCTATCAACGGGAATTTAAGCAAAAAGGGATCAACAAGCTAAAAGTGCAAGGGACAGTTTACTAAGAACCAGTAGCACAAGTCTCTAAGTCATGAACGAACGTTTTCAATTAAGAAAAGGAATTCCTGGAAGAAGAGGGTAGAAAAAAAATAACAGTACTAAGTGATATAGATGTGGAAATGTAGGAATTATGAAATTATTGGAAGCCCAAGAGGTAAATAAAGCACCAGGTCCAGATGCAGTTTCAAACTTGATTTTGAAGGAATGTAGAGAGCAACTGGTGGATAAAGTACACAGTCTGTTACATGTTCCCTAAATGAGGGTAAAGTACCACAAGCATGGAAAAGAGCATCAATTGTCCCTATATAAAACGGGAATCAAGGAGGAACTTCTAAATTACAGACCGGTCTCCTTGACTAGTGTAAAAGGAAAGCTATGTGAGAAGATAGTAAGAGACAGATGGGTTAAGTATCTTGAGAAAATGAGGATCATATCACAGACAATTTGGATGCCGAGCTGGGAGTTCCTGCACATCAAACCGGCAATGTTTCTACTCAAGGGTGGTCGATGTAGTACAAGAAAGAGATGGATGGGTGGATTGTGCTGAATGGATCTGAAGAAAGCATTTGATAAGGTACCCAATAAAATATTGTTGTGGAAACTGGAGTATGAAGGAGGACTGGATGGGAATGTCTTGAAATGGATGAAGGACTACCTAAAAGGGAGACAGATGAGAACTGTAATATAAGACTGTGCATCAGGGTGGAGAAGTGTGTTAAGCGGAGTACTTCAAGGTTCGGTATTAGTACCTATTATGTTCCTGATTTATGTTAATGACATGGTGTCTGATTTGATGTTACGTGAGCCTGTTTGCAGATGATGTGAAAATTATGAAGAAGGTTAAAAAGGAGGATTGCAGTAGGTAGCAGGTAGCGAGCGGGAACAGGCTGGGAGGACACGTGGCAATTCTAGCACTTCTTTTTCAAGGACGTGCCCGATGAGTGACAATATTCTCTCCAAAGCCAGTGATTGATTGCAGGGATATTGATAGTATTACTACACAGTCTAAGTGTATGTATATTTATAGTACACGTGGAGGGAAGAGGGAAGCCAAGACAGATTCGTCCAGCCAGTGCGGCCGAGGTCGGGTGAGAGGGCGTACTCTCGCAGCGAGGTACCGTGGGGAAGTGAGAATGAGGTCGCGGGGCATCTGCTGACCTGAGCTGCCCCGCAGACAAAAGCTTATCGCCAAGCATATGTATACAGCCAGCGGTTGCCAGAATAGCAATATTACCAATTACCACCATTACACATTAGTGGCGAAGTTATTAAAGAAAAACAGGAAAAAAAAGTTTTTCAGTATCGAGGTTTAAAGGCGAGCGGTTTAAAAAGCCGGGGGCCCTTTAAACCTTGAGGCTCAGTGAATCTGAGCAGATGCTGGTTTGTTTGCTTACTCTCTCAGCCACACTCTGTATTACTCTTGAAGTGTTCTATGACATAACTGGTATCTGGTCCCCCCTTTTGCAAAAGGTACTAGTTAGTCACAAAAGGGTGCTACCTGTCAGACGCACATAGACAGTTTGCTGAACTACAGTAAGTATTCTCTCTCTCTGAGCCACTTTATGCCTTGATGTCCTCGGCATGGTGGTGGAGGAGGTAGAGAGCGGGAGGTAGATCAATCCTGCGCTGAATAAATGGTCTGGAGGGAGTATGAATGCTGGAAGGCCGAGAGACGAACAGCGACACCCGGCTTCTCCCTCTACTCCCTCACTACTGAGGCCTTGTGACGACCCTCTGTCTCACAGAGAGGGACTGAGAGGTGCCAGTTTGCCTATGTGAGTGAAAATCATATGAATTTTCTTTACGGATATTTTTTGCGGATAAAAATCAAGATGTAAGCAAGGGGGGGAGGGGAAATCAGCCACAACTCTTTCATTTTTGCTGCTTTCTTTATAATACTTTCTCACAAGCTTGCTCAAGTGTTCAACTACGCATGATTTGATTTCCCCCCGAAAATGTCAATTTTTTTTGGAAATATTCGTGTGACACTCCCCTTAACGCTTATGCTTAACGACAATAACTTAACACATTCAGGGGTTTTATAATATTATCCCTCTACAGCTACTTACTACTAGCTAACATTTACATTTGCCCCTCAATACTTACGATGTTATTGTTTTCTCAATAATTTTTCCAGCCACTTTCTCTGCCGGTTTTTGAGCCTATTTCCTACCGGCTACATTATACCCTTAACACTTGAATGAGTTTTTCATCTGTGGATTTACCCACACAAGTATGGACACATTTATTTTTTCCTCGGCAATGTCATTGTCTTTGATGTTGATCATCATGCAAACCATTGTTTTTCTCATTTGCATTTGTAACAATACCCACATGATACTTGGAGTTCAAGCGGCCCAACCTTCCATCTCTGTTCCCGCCAACTTTTTCTTTAAATTTTTCTGTGTATAGAGCTCTGACTTTACACACTTTTAACAATAAGGAATTAAGCTTTGGGAAGTTTAGAGTATATCATATATATAATGTATGTATGTATATAGACTATAGTTAGGTGTACAGTTTCTTTTAACTCTTTTCATTCCCTTAATCCTCTCACGCACAAAAAGTTTAATAAGTTTTTCCGTCCACTGCGACATCCGTCTTATGCTCCCTAAGGGGCCCCGCAAAATGGCCTGACTGTGGGGCGAATTATTTTTTTATGTTATCAATTTCACCAACGTGTATTCTTTTTTCCTGGCATTATTATATATCATTGGTTTTGCAAGAGATTATTCTGCCTTATGAAAGAAAAAAATAACAAGAAATGCAAATAAATAGTGGAATTTACCGACTCCGAAAAAATATTGAGTAAAGAGAAATAAGAAATACTTACGTTCACCACTCCGTAGCTCGAAACTTCCTGAGTCAACTTTTTATGGTTTATATGCCAATAAAAGCGGATTTTTATGAGGATTCCAACACTACCATTATAATTTTCATATGGCCAGCATGGCCAGCTCGGGACACGTTTTAAAGGGACGACAATCCGCGCTCACAGGCTGCCTGCTGAGTGGAAACTGAGACACAAACCCTTATCATTTCATTTCACATTCACTCACACGAGAGTTGACAATTATTTTATTTTATAGGTCTAGCTTGGATCTTTGACGCAGAAAATTTTGACTTTTTTTTTTTTTCTTTTTCTTTCATTTGTGCCTATAGCGCCTGTAGGCAGTGGTGACCCAGGGCTCGGATGGTCGGCTCTGGAGGTTCACTTGGGGGTTCTGATGGTTGGTCCTCGCCCATTTGGTGGCGCAGGCAGGTTTCTTATAGTGCCGCCTGTGAGGTTCATGCCGCCCCCGTGTCCTCCGATGCACACGCAGTCGAAGGTAGAGTTGATAGGCAGGGCATGTGGGTGTTCTTAGGCCACTCGACGGTGCAGAAAGGTTTTGGGTTTCTTCGGGGATCGAACTAGGGTCACCGAGAACTCCAGTCGGAGACTCTAACCGCTCCGCTACCGCCTCCCATACTTTATTTTTGGCGAATTTTAAAGTTTTTTAACACAATTCGCGTCAAAAGCTCAGATTGCAGACGGGCCCGTTTTGACGCGATCGACGACGAGGCCTCTGAGTTTAGAATCATTATGATCATATAATTATGCAAATAGAATGCTTATATAATTATATATGTATCTTTCCCAGGTTAGCCATGAGAACCAAGGACAGCTCATCATTTTGTTAGCTCAAGGAAGTAGATCACAGAACAATTGTATGTAACTCAGCTTGTTATGACTAGCATAAATGTCAACGTCAACTGGTGGCGAAAGCAGGAGGCAGCCCGAGCGAATGTCAAGCGGGGAGAACGACGGGAAGAATGTCTTGGACGGCAACACAACAAAAACGCTTATCTTACGAGCTGCGTCGCACTCACCAGCTGTTCTACATCTTTGGTTGTAACAAAACTAAGTTCCTTAATGGACTTATAAATAAATGTGTACAAACTGTACTCTACCGTTTTGACTTAGTTCAAGAAATTCTCTACAAACAAAAGAGACCTAAGGCATTTTCTGCAGGGGAGCAAGAGAGATTTTCACTAGCAAGTGGTCACTTTCCTCTTGCTGTACCCCCGCAGAAAATGCTCACCCCCGTCGCTTGCTCCATGAGAAGGCAACACGGCAGCTGAGATGTAAGCAAAACCAAGATTAAATGACAATTTTGACCCTCTAGATATTTTCACACTGGGACGTATCCTATACCGACATAGTCAGAAAAGTGTGCAGATTCAGGAAGCATGCTTAAAAATTTAATGTGATCATAACTAGCCGAGCAATGAGGAGTTGAAGCCAAATAAGTGGGAGAACATTTTTATGCACTGTTTTACTTAACCCTTGTTTTCATATACTTGTACACATAACCTTCGTTTTCCCGGACCTCCATTCCCTGGATATCGGATTTGCCGGGCAAAATCCGAGGTCCGGGGATATGTCAGATTCCCGGACAAATGCCTGGTCCAGTCCGTAAATTGACAAAGTTGTCCGGCTGTCCAAGCGTCTCCTCTCACCCCTGGTCAGTGCCCGCGCCTCCCGCCAGGTGGCAGCATGCTCAGCGGTCGTATTGTTTATATTTGGTCACATGACATTCACGGTTCACCTGCACCGCCTCCGTTAGTCCCCTGACCCCCACTGCCCCTGGTGCAGGATCGTCTCTTGAGACTATTGAACACTTTCTGCTGCCTCCCGCCAGGTGGCAGCATGCTCAGGCGGTCGTATTGTTTATATTTGGGCACATGACATTCACGGTTCACCTGTACCGCCTCCGTTAGTCCCCTGACCCCTACTGCCCCTGGTGCAGGAACGTCTCTTGAGACTATTGAACACTTTCTGCTGCCTCCCGCCAGGTGGCAGCATGCTCAGCGGTCGTATTGTTTATATTTGGGCACACAACACTCACGGTTCACCTGTACCGCCTCCGTTAGTCCCCTGACCCCTACTGCCCCTGGTGCAGGAACGTCTCTTGAGACTATTGAACACTTTCTAGCATGCTCGGCGGACGTAAACGTCCGCAGCGGGGTAGTTGATATTGGCGGTTGCCGGACAGTAAATGTTAGAGTAGGATAAACGTCCCGGGGTGGGTAATGGCCTCGGAATGTTGCGATTCCCGGACTTTTACAGTTCCCGGACCAGTACTCCCCCCTATTAGTCCGGGAAAACGAGGGTTGTGTGTACTTACATTACAGTTATAAATACTAAAGCGATGCTTATACTGTTTATAATTCTTATACTAATGTGATGCAAAATTTCCTCAGGAAGACGATAGTGGTTTCAGTTTTTCTTAATATCCAATGGTATTGTCAGCAAATCGGGTAAGAGTGAGGTGTGTGAAGTTGTTGATTTTGGATCAAGTCACACATTCCACTCTTTAATTCCAGCTGTTCTGCTGTAAACAATGTTCGAATGCATATAAAGCAATATACCGTATATAGCTGTGACGATTATATTATCCTTAACTACACGCCGCAGCCTCCCTTATTTGATTCAAACTTTTATGATAAGATATTAAAATAAGAAAGAGTGATTGATTTTGTCGTAAGTGTACTGTTGTCATTCTTTTATTGAAGCAGAAAGCATTGCCACATCACCCGAACACTGACATACTTCACTGACGTACTTCTCTTGCTCAGCAAGAAATCTCTTGTTGGTCGGGCAAGCATCTTCTCAGGATGATTGAACAGCAAACAAAATTTGAGCAAGTGAAATTTTTTCTCTTGCTCCCCCGCAGAAAACGCCTTTACACGGACACAAACCACATATTTCACATATCGTGAAAAATGTACGATTCATTAATACAGTAAATCCTCACTTTAACGAACCTATTGGGAGAAGGAAGTGACGTTATATCCGAAAATCTGATATATCTGAAGGATTCTAACTTTTTGCATATAATAAACTTTGTTCATTATAAGAGGTGAAAGTTTGCTATTTCCGACCATTTCTGTGTATAATGAACTTTGTTCTTTACATTAGATGACAGTTTGTATACTTACGTACATGCAGCCATCACAAATACTAAATGCATACAGGGAAATTAAAACAATACTTACATTGGTGAAGCACGGGAGAACGCGAGCAGAGGTGTTTACAATCGGGCGGACAAAGCTAGACTGATCGATAGCTTCTGGAACGGTCTTCTGGATTTGGAACGATAAATGTCCCGCTGGTGATAAAATAGCCAAGAAAAATGTGATGCTGGGAATTACCCAAACCCAGCCTATATGTGCATTCTAGGAATTACCGATACCCGACCTCTACATGCATTTTATGAATTATCTATACCGGCCTTTACGTGCATTCCAGGAAATACCGATACCTGGCCTTTACAATTTGGGGATTGGGGATAGGAGGAATGGCCGAAGTCAGGAGTTAGAACTTGGTCAAAGGGCGGTGTTGTCCTACTATCTAGAGCAGCGTTTCTCAGCCGGGGTTCCCCGGAACCCTAGGGTTCCGCGAGAGGTCGTTAAGGGTTCCGCGAGAAACAGATTTTTTTTATAAATTCTTTTTCTTTTTTTTACATTACAAAGGACTGGCCAAGGACACACAAAAAAAAGTGATAACACAATGCCCGCTTAATTGCCAGTCCCTAAAAAGAAGACAGTAAGAGAATAAAGAAAGGGGGGTGGGCCAATTTAGTTCGGAGGTGTCTTGTTACTCTTCTCTTGAAAAGATTTAAGTCGTAGGAAGGTGGAAAAATAGAAACAGGAAGAGAGTTCCAGAGTTTACCAGTGAAAGGGATGAAAGAGTAAAGATACTGATTAACTCTTGCTTTAGGAAGATGGACAGAGTAGGGATGAGAATGAGTAGAAAGTCTTGTGCAGCGAGGCCACGGGAGGGGGTGAGGCATGCAGTTAGCAAGTTCAGAAGAGCAGTGAGCATGAAAATAACGGTAGAAGATAGCAAGAGAAGCAACATTGCGGCGGTGATTTAAAGATTGAAGACAATCAGTCAGAAGAGGGGAGTTGGTGAGATGAAAAGCTTTTGACTCAACCCTGTTTAGTAGAGCTGTATGAGTGGATCCCCCCAAATATGTGAGACATACTCCATACATGGGCGGATAAGGCCCCTGTAGAGAGCAAGCAATTGGAAGGGATAAAAAATTGGATGCAGATGCCATAGGACACCTAACTTCTTAGAAGCTGTTTTAGCAGAAGATATGTGAGATTTCCAGTTCAGATTTTTAGTAAAGGATTGTCCTAGAATGTTCATTGTAGAAGAAGGAGACAGTTGAGTGTCATTGAAGAAGAGGGGATAGTTATCTGGTAGGTTTTGTCGAGTCGATAGGTGAAGAAATTTGGTTTTGAGGCATCGAACAAAACAAGGTTTGCTTTGGCCCAATCAGAAATTATAGAAAGATCAGAAGTTAGGCGCTCGGTGGCATCTCTCCGTGAATCACTTAGTTCCTGTTGAGTTGGACGTCAAATAAACGACATTGAAAAAGTGCAGGGTAGAATCATTAGCGTAGGAGTGGATAGGGCTTTGAGTTAGACTTAGAAGATCATTAATGAATAATAGAAAGAGAGTGGGTGGTAGGACAAAACCCTGAGGAACACCACTATTGTTGTGAGAATTACTTAAGAGAAGAACAATGTCCGTCTACAGTAGGCTAATGAGTAGGCGTCTGCATATAGGCTAATTATATGTAAATACATTTTTTAGTCATTTTTCTGTTTAATTTCATATTCGTAATTTTACTATACACGTACAGCATATTCTTGGAAAATTCTTGGGTATTATAATAAAGTCTTCAACCTGTTATGTCATTTGAAAGTATAATAATCATAGGGAATAAATTTAGCGACGTCTATACGGCGCCAGTGTGAAACCACCGTTAGTGGTCAGTGGACAGTAGCTGTACGTGACGAATTCAGTATCTGTGTTCCAAAAGACAACCACAGGTTTCACATTAGAGAAGCAAATTTCACTATCGAAATTGTGTAACGCTTGTTTTGTGTGGTGAATCTCGGCGCTTGCCGCCAAGATGTAACCCTTGTATCACTGTAGCGTCACAACGTTTATGTATTATTTCAGTAGACGTACCTTAGTTCAGGAACAGTTAAAGTTGTAATAAAGTCTTTCAGGTTATTATTTCTTATTCTTCTAATACACATATATATTCCGGCCTTTGTTATGGCTCGGATAGCGTAAGGCTTGCGACACAATGAACAAGACACACGAAACTTAGACAGAGATTGTTAGTGGGAACGAAGGACCAGGCACGTCCGAGGTGTGTCGTAGCGGAGGTGATTCTGATGTCCACGGCGAAAGGGATGGCCGTAGAGGAGATGACCGTTGACGATGATAGAGGTCAGAGTCGCTGGAGAACAGGTCAACAGAGGCCAAAGTCCTGTCAACGTGTATTCCCTGAGGTAGGTCCCTTAGGTAGGGGACGCCGACAAGACAGGACTTGTAGGAGCAGTCAAATCCCACAGGCAACTCCCTGAGCTCGTACAGGTCCCTGAGGTACGGTCCCTGAGGTAGATAGCTCGCTTGTCCGTCAGTTGCCTCCACTACTACCTCCAATGGAATGTGTCCGACATCGCTTTAATATGGAATTATTAATATACATCTTAAGTATAAGTAATTGTTTGTTATCTACGACCCAAGCCAATAATGGTTACAATTGGCATAAAAAAAAAAATTTCCTTGACTCATATATTTGTTCATATGACATTTTGCCTTCATTTATCTTATGCCTTTTCAACATTATCAATAAACGATTAAGTTATTGTGATAGTAGTTATATCTGTTTTCGTTTTGTTTATGTGTTATGATATTGGTTATTTATGTTTACTTTCTTGTGTTTACAGATATGGTTGATGTTTTTGTGTGTGAATGAAAACCTCCGTATGAGGTCTCTTGAACAAATACGTAGTTTGATTTCAGTTATGCTTTGTTTTTTTTGCATTGTGAATAAACTTAAGAAAAACGTAACTTATTTATTGCTTAAACCAGTTATCAGAAGAAAAAAAACATAACAGGGGTAGTGAAAATCCTAAACTAAACCTAACCTGGAATATTAACTTCGTACTATAAAAAGAAGAGCTTGCCTTTGGATTTGGAATTTTTCCGGCACCTCAGACTTTATGGAAGCAGTGTGGTTTGAACAGGTCAGACTGCAAACAGGAACCTTTGCAGATATGAAGTACAGTAAGTGTACTACTGTATATGCTGCTGTAATGTCATTCAGATAAGCTTGGAGCAGTGCTTATGCAGTTTTACCCAAAATATCTGTATTGCCATTTTTATCAAATTCTTCTTGCTATGTATGCATGGGATTTATAATAACCAGAATGAAGATATCTGCACCATGATATGGGTAAAAATTGTCTGTATTACAATGCCAGATAACCAAATAATACCAATATTCGTGATATTGTTGCCATGGGAGACATGGCTGAGCCTCATGACACTAAAAATTTGTTAAATGTAATAGCAATATCGGTAAAACTGCAGTTTAATGTTATAATACTCTCTATCTTGTTTTTCTCTTTCCCTATAGATGCCCAACATACCGCGACGACGTTCCGCTACCCTGAACCAGTGAACCTCCTGTATTATTGTCACTAAAATCACTTATTGCCGCATATGTAATACCTATTAATCTTATACTTATACTTAAATACATATTGGAAAATATATTGTTAACATATCTATTAATCCCTCCAGATTAGGAATGTAATAAAAATTCATCGAAGGTTGCACGAAGACACGGGGATACCCGTGTCTTCAACCTTGACCGCCAACCTTCCTCGCGGCTCTTCCTTCCAAAACAAAGCCCTCTTATGGTAAGCGAAGGTCTGCTGTTTGTCGTTCTACCGCCTTGACTCTCGGTATGGGCCATTCTCTCTATAAGCTTCCGTCGCAAATCATTACTTTTGGAAATATGTGTAGTTTATAGGGAGGCGAGAGATCAGTGTTTACGTATGCCTCACTCTTCCTCTTGTGAGTTGTGACCTGCATCGCCTCGATTTTTCCCGTGCCGCAGTCACTTTTTAATGTGAATTTGTCTTTAGTTAGGAGGTTAAAACGTGGGGTTAGGTTAGATTAGGTTAGGTTAGTGAGTCTAAAGATGGGGTTAGGTTAGTTCATTTTCATATCTGCTATACTATGCCTCTGGGCGATAATAGAATTATTATTATTATTATTATTATTATTATACACTCTCTTTCCTATTAAAAACATCGGTTAATTTATAGTTTCACCCAACCAACGATTTTCTGATGCGCCTTATGTTTTTCTGGTGTGTTTTATGTGTTTTGAATGAATCTGCTAACCGTTTCTGTCGCATTTTTTTTTTTTTTTTAATGCAAAAATGACAAAAAAAAAAAAAAATTAACCTTAACCTAACCTTTACCTACACCTAACCTAAACCATACCTAACCTAACCCATACCTAACCTAACCTTTACCTAACTAAAAAAAGGTTTTTAGGTAGATAGTTTTTTTTTTTGTTTTTTTTTTAGTTAGATAAAGGTTAGGTTAGGTTAGGTTAGGCATAGGTATAGATTAGGCATAGGTATAGATTAGGTATGGGTTAGGTTAGGTATAGGTAAAGGTTAGTTTAGGTTTAGGTTAATTTTTTTTTTTTTCATTTTTGCCAAAAAAGAAGAAAAAAGATTGCGACAGAAACGGTTAGCAGATTCATTCAAAACTCATAAAAACACACCAGAAAAAACATAAGGCGCATCAGAAAATCGTTGGTTGGGTGAAACTATAAATATTTTTTTTTTTTTTTTTTTTTAAGTTAGGTAAAGGTTAGGTTAGGTATGGGTTAGGTTAGGTATAGGTAAAGGTTAGGTTAGGTTTAGGTAAAAAAAAAAATTTTGTCATTTTTGCAAAAATAAATAAATATATACCTATATATTTGCGACAGAAACGGTTAGCAGATTCATTCAAAACCCATAAAAACATACCAGAAAAACATAAGGCGTATCAGAAAATCGTTGGTTGGGTGAAACTATAAATTGACCAAAACATCTTATATCTTCGAAAGTAGTGATTTGCGACTGAAGCTCATAGAGATAATGTTAGTACTTAGAATTCAATAAGGTGAACAAAAACCATGCTCCCAATTGTGTAGAGAATTCTGGTCCTAGCGTAAAAATTTAGAGAGATTTTCTGAGGTAAATATGCAGTTTCAACATACTCATTTTTTATAAAATAAAATGCATATGCATTAAATAAAGCAGTTTCATACTCTACTGCCATAACTAGGGGAAGACTGCACCCCCACTCCCTTCAGACTCCACTGCTAGTTTAGACCTAGTTTAGCCTAACCCGAGCATTAATTACGTAACTTAACCTCGCTGAGGGTTTTCGCCTCCCTAGACCCCCCCCTTGTTATTTCTAATTTCCAAAGGCTGTTGTAGGGGTCAGAGATACTCCTTATGATGAGAACTAAACGATCAGGATACTTAAAACCATCGATCGTGTATTGGTTGTAACTGCACTTATACCGGTTCCCTGGATGGAGGTGGAACATGGGGATAATGGAACAACCGGCCTCCATTTCATTCACCTCACCAAACATGTGAGTTAAGAATATCATACACACACATCCTGAAGCCACCTGGGACAATTACTCTCATTAGTGTCAAAATAGCCAGTCGTCCTCGTCAACAAGTCTCCTCCAACCCCGGCCATTACACTTTCATTCCACATTCTCCATTGTACTTTCCTAATCTCACCTGAACATCACATGACACATTTTCCCTCCATTAATATTAAAGTACAATTACTGCATGACAGCTTACCTGGTTGTGCTTCCACGTGTTGCAGCCTCCACGCCTGTGACCTTGAGGGAGTGACAGCCAGCCGCCAGCCGCCAGCGCGTCTTCTTCCTCGTAGTGTTGCCGCCTCAAGATGCTGCACTTCCAATTTCGGTAGAAACTGGTAAATATTCGGGAGATTCTTATTTCCCTAAATTGCATATGTTATTCTATTTTTTTACGCTTACAATATTTATTGGATCAAATAATAATAAAAAAATGATACAAAAGCACAAACTCACGCGAAAAGGTTGCAGATAGGTAGGTAGGTAGGTAGGTCACTGAGCTCTATATGAACTCTATATAATATATATATATATATATATATATATACTCTAATATATATATGCCTCCAGTTATTATGGAGCTCAGTGAGGTAGGTAGGCTATACCGTACCAGAGAGCTGGTGAAGCTTTCTTACCGTACAGAGAGCTGGTGAAGCTCTCTGACCGTACGTACGGTACGTAGTTCTTTGATGTGATCAGTGAATCTACCGGTAATCTTCAATGTTCCTGTATCTGAATAATTGTTTTCACGCATCATTTTGCTGATAAGTTCCCGAAGTATGACATTCACCTCAGGGGCGTAGCTAGACATTTGGGGGCCCGGGGGGCTGACTTTCTGGAAGGGCCCCCTCTAAAGTTTGCAGGTGTTTGGGGGGGGGGAGCTGGGGGGTTTCGGGGGCCCTCCCGAGGAAATGTTTTAGAAAATGAACATATTTCGGTGCATTTTGACATTTTCTGAGCTTGCTTTCAATGCCCATAAATCCTTTTTAATCCGAATTAAAAAGCCTATAATGGTACTCAAAAGATGCAGGTCAAATTAAACACAAACTCCAAGGAGTTTAAGTTAAGTTTGTAGAGGATCACAGGAGTTTTGTTTGATTGAGTGATGCATTTGGGGGCCCCCCTCTCTTTGGGGCCCGGGGGGCGATTTCAAACAGTCCCCCCTCGCCCCCCCTTTAGCTACGCCACTGATTCACCTGTATAGGCCTTCTTTGTAGCCTACTTATCTTTTTTCTTCATTTTCTCTGGTTGGTGTAGATTTTTTGATTGGTCATCATGAGCCTTTCGTGTGTGTCATTTAACTGCATTATATATACATTTATTGCGGGAAATTCTGTAGAATAAAACAATATTGTGGAGTTTTGTGGAAAAAGATCTCAGTCCTACGTGGGAAGTAGTCGACTGGTGAAATCAGTGACAAAACTGGCAACAGTGGTGCAGTGTGGGATGAAACGTTTCGCGTGGGGTACTGACACAGGTGTCAAGTGTCATGTGACTATACACTGTACAGGGCTGGCAGCGATGCTTGTTGACTCATTTTTTTAGGCTTCTGCCAAGCTTGGGTGACTTTTCTGTGAATATAGATAGCAATGCCAAACCTTTGTTGCGGTATTAGGTGAGGAAAAATGTTTAACAAATACCCAGGACTTCGTTTTTTATCGCCTACCAAAGATCCTACGGTAGTACATCTCCACTCGGGATGATAAACTCAAGAAGTTGGTGACTGAAAGAAAACTGTGGCCATCAAGGCTTGCCAGAGCCCAGACTTCAAACCCTGGACACTGGAAGATCTGCGGAAGGCACTTCATGACAGGTAACTCGTTTTGGTTAATATTCGGCAGGAGTTAGCGGGCTCCACAGGCCTTACAACTTACTTTTTTAATATTATTTTCGACTCAGTGTATTGTGCAGTAGACTAGTCATATACTTGCGGAAACAAAAAATATAACACATGTTTTTATATAATAATTGCTAGGTTTTTACGTTTATATTTGATTAGGTTAGATTTAGTTAAGGTTTGGTTTAGGTTTGGTTGAGTTATTTAGGTGACCTATTTTTCATTTATTCACTTTTTTAGGTTAGGTTACGTTCTATTCACCTATTTATCTTCATTTATTTACTCTTTTACCCACATTTTCCCTGATCTTCATAGCCCTCCCCATTATTGGGAGGTCAAGATTGTCATGGTCATATTATGGATATTGTTCATTTGCACAACAAATGAGGCCTCAAAACACTTTAAGGAACTAGAAAAAATCTATCAAATAGAAGAAAAAAAACAAAAAAAGGAAACGGCAATAAAGGTAAATTAGGTAATATTTAACATATAAACCATGCAATAACTGATATCTAGCAACAGAAACATTATGCATATGTACCATTCAGTAAGATGGCTAAAATGTATGCCTATGGATTCTCAAATACGTGCATAATAGGTAGTACAAGTACATACCCTGCCTCTGATGATCACATGTTGATGTGAACCACTTGGCTGATGCACCGGTACCACCTCCTTCACCCAACCACTTGTGAGCTATATGTGACCTGTAGACTCTTGTGAACCTTCATAACCATTTTGCAGTTTCGGCTCAAACAAAGTCATTTCGGTAAATTTTTACACTACGTAGGACCGAAATTCCCTACACAATTGGGAGTGTGGTTTCTGTTCACCTTATTGGATTCTAAGAAACATTCTCTCTATGAGCTTCCGTCGCAAATCACTACTTTCGGAGATATAAGATGTTTTTAATAGGAAGGAGTGTAGATGAGATATGAAAATTAAAACTAACCTAACCCCACCTTTTGACTCGCTAACCTAACCTAACCTAGGTAAATTTCTAGATGAACACCGAACTTCCTTTGGTGAACGAAACATTTTTTTTCTGGTGAGTTTTGATGTGTTTAAAATGAATTTGATAACCGTTTCTGTCGCAAATAACTGTTTATTTTTTTTGCAACAAAAATGACAAAAAAAACAAATTGAACCTAACCGAATTTATACCTAACCTAACCTTTACCTAACATAACCTATATCAAACCTAACCTATACCTAATCTAATCTATACCTAACCTACGTAACCTAACCTTTACCTAAAATTTTTTTTTTTTTTTTTTTTTAATTGCGACAGAAACGGTTAGCAGATTAATTCAAAACACATCAAAACTAACCAGAAGAAAATAGTTTCGTCCACCAAAGTGAATTCGGTGTTCATCTGGAATAATACCCTAACCTAACCTAATCCCACGCTTTAACCTCCTAACTAAAGCCAAATCTGCATTAAAAGTGTCCGCGGCAAGGGAAGAACAGAGGCGATGCAGGTCACAAGAGGAAGAAGAGTGAGAGGCACGTATAGTCGTATACACTTGTCTCTCGCCTAACCTAAGAACAACATGTCATTATCTCCAAAAGTAATGATTTGCGACGGAAGCTCATAGAGAGAATGTTTCCTAGAATCCAATAAGGTAAACAGAAACCACACTCCCAATTGTGTAGGGAATTCGGTCCTAGTGTAAGATAATACCGTAATTTCCAGAACAGGGAGGGAAAATGATTACTGAGAGCACTCCGTTGGCTCTCAAAATTAAAAACTCATGTTAACACGTGCATGATGGAGTCACGGACGAGCGGAGGTCTGTCTCATCGCCGACCACGTGTCAGTGTTTGTTTACAAATGCCGTCACGAAGGTCACGCGATCGAAAACACTATCAAGATACCTCACTCCGGAGTGCCCTGTGGTGCGCGTGAAATCGACCTCGGCCTTGCGGCAGGAGTTAACCAGTCTGCTAGCCCATTCACTTGCTGCATATGACTATCAATGAAAATCATATAGACTATGGTTTATCAGTATAAAAGATATACTGTTATCTTCGGAAATGTTTGTTCTATAGTATTATCAAATAAAAAACCGTAAAACACTCTAAAGAAATGCCATTACGAGACTGAAGAAATATGCATGAAGTTATTATTCACTTCAACTCTTCACCATTTAAAACTTTGCGAGTCAACATTTACCATGAAACATATCAATAGAAGCGCAATTTTATTAGCTTTCCATTGCTATATTTCGTTTTCTGATAAATAAATTACAACCATGCATACATTACCGTTAACTAAATAAATAACATCATCAATCGGGTAATTTTCCCGATTGATGATGTTATTTATTCACTTATATATTTCGTATTCTGATAAATGAATTAGCACCATGCATAAATTAGCGTTAATTAAATAAATAGTATCAATCGGAAAAATTACCCGATTGATGATTTTATTTATTTAGTTAACGCTAATTTATGCATGGTTCTAATTAATTTATCAGAAAACGAAATATAGCAATGGAAAGCTAATAAAATTGCGCTTCTATTGATATGTTTCATGGTAAATGTTGACTCGCAAAGTTTTAAATGGCGAAGAGTTGAAGTGAATATTCTTTGGTTATATGCAGCAAGTGAATGGGGCCAGCAGACTAGTTTAAAACCTGCCGCACGGCGGCGCCACCGTCAGCGAATAACAGAAGTTGCATTGGAGGGACCGCGAGTGAGGTATCTTGGTGTTGAATGTCTTTGATCTTAGTACCAGGGCCTCTCTGTTCACCCAAGACCCGCGGAAGCTCTCAGTCATTTTGGGGGTGGTGTAGACTGTAGAAGGTATAGCAGAGCCAGAGTGGATCACAGCGGCTTTAGTGGAGGCAAGCGGGACATCATCTTAAATACCAATGAATACCTGCATCTGACAATTAATATGAATGTGCAATAACCGGGATAATATCATATACACTGTACTCAACATATGTTATGCAATTCAAAGCACAAACTCACGCGAAAAGGTTACATTTAGTTCTTTGACGTATCCATGAATATAATCTTCAGAGTTCCTGTGTCTGAATAACAGTTACTGTTTCCACGCATCATTTTGCTAATAAGTTTCTCTCCAGAATCCACGTGCCCAGGAATGCCGAAGTATGACATTCACTTGTGTGAGGCCTTTTTTTTTACTTCCCTTTTTTCTACATTTTTCTCGTATACATTTTTTATCGGTGATTCATCAGTCTTTGTGTGTGTGTGTGTGTGTGTGTGTGTGTGTGTGTGTGTGTGTGTGTGTGTGTGTGTGTGCGCGCGCGCTCACGGTCTTGATCAAGTGCTGGACACACACACGGATGATGCCAAGTTGCTGAGAAAAGTGAAAAATGATTAAGATTGTAATAAGCTGCAGATAGACATTGATAAGATATCAGACTGCAGTCAGAGGTGGGAAATGGAGTTTAATGCAGAAAAATGTAAAGTGATGGAATTCGGTATGAGTATAAGAGACAAACATGGAATTACCGAATAGGAATTGAATCTAGGCCTATTTGAAAAACAAAACAAGAAGAAGACATATATATATATATATATATATATATATATATATATATATATATATATATATATATATATATATATATATATATAATATAATATATATAATATAATAATATATAGATATAGATAGATAGATAGATAGATAGTAGATAGATAGATAGATAGATAGATAGCATATATAGAGCAACAAGACACCTCCCGAACTAAATTGTCCCACCCCTCCTTGTTATATTCTCTTACTGTCTCCTTTATAGGGACTGGCAAGTGGCAACTAAGCGGACTTTTTGTTACTTTTTATTCTTTTGCCCTTGGCCAGTCCTTTGTGATAAAAAAAATTATATATATATAAATATATATATATATATATATATATTTATATTTATATATATATATTATATATATATATATATATATATATATATATATATATATATATATATATATATATATATATATATATATATATATATATATATATATAGTATATATATATATATATATATATATATATATATATATATATATATATATATATATATATATATATATATATTATCTTTGCCGCTTAGCAAAGAAGATAGAGAAAGAAGGGTAAAATGGGAAAACATAGAAAGGTATAACTATAACGGTACTATAACCGCCCACATTTATCAGTGAAAAATCCCCAGGAGCAGGCGGGGATTGAACGCCCGACCACTGAATGGCCTGACTTGTAAATGTGTGTGTGTGTGTGTGTGTGTGTGTGTGTGTGTGTGTGTGTGTGTGTGTGTGTGTGTGTGTGTGTGTGTGTGTGTGTGTGTGTGTTTAGGTGTGATCTTTGTGGGGCGTCGGTAGGTTGACTCAGCCGCAATATTGCTAACTAGAAAGCTTTGCCCAAACACCACTTTCTGGGTCACGTTGGTGAGGGAAGGGGGAATACAAAGGAAGAACAGACAGCAACAGCTCTACTGGGCTAAACGAGTGTGCCTGTGTGACTACTTTCTACCAATATAGTTTCTACGTGTTAGATGTAAAGAATAACAAAGTTGAAGGTTCCTCCCCACCCACCACTTCCTCCCGCCGAGGTTGGCAGGAAAAAAGTGAGAAGTAAATACCATGCAGTATTGAAAAACTGCCATGGCATTTGAAAAGAAAGGCTGAAGGAGAAACATACTCTAAGTTATATTAAAACTGAAAAAACCGCAACAAATTTGTGTAGGACCGAAGTAATGGAGTTGGCCAGTTGCTGCTAATTATTTATCTAGTTTGTTCTTAAACACTTCTACCGTGTTACTATTAACTTCTTGTGCTGGCGGATAATTCTAAATATTAACAACTCTATTAAGGAAAAGTGCTTCGCTTCATGTGACCGAAAACGTTTATAAATGATCTTGTATCCATTATTACGAGTCATCCGTTTCCGATCAATATCTTTAATAGTCGTTTATGTTAACATTATCGAAGCCATGGAACATTTTAAACAGTTCTATTAAGTCTTCTCGCAACCTACGTTTTGACAAACTGAACAAGTTTAGTTCCTTCAATCGCTCTTCGTCTGGCTTGTTTCGCAAGCGCGGAATAATTTTAGTAACTTTTCTTTGTACTCTCTCCAGCTTGTCCATATCTTTTCTATAGTAGGGCGACCAGAACTGAACGCAATATATGGCAATATTTAATATTAGGACGCTCTATTGCATTGAAAAGTGTATGAATGACTTTTTTTCGACTGTTATTCGAAAGTCCTCCCTATGAAACCGGTTGATTTGTCAGCCATCTTAATAACTTATGTACAATGTTTACTGGGCTTGAGGTTTTGCTTACTATTATCCCCAAGTCATTTTCTTTCGTAACATTGGAAAGTTCATGTCATGTTGGAAAAATACACCAACAACATCGCAATAACAACAATTATTCACGCCACCACCACCACCACCACTTTAACTATCCACGTCACCATGTGCACCACCACCACCGCGATCTCATTAATAAGTCTCAGGTGTGGTTCCACCGCTCCCACTGTCACCTGAACTTGTCTCATTAAGATACTTGCCCGACAACGTCACATCTGTATGGTGGCAAAGTTCCTCCTCTTCGTCCAATACACACGCAACGCGCACACACGCACACAAACACACACACACACACACACACACACACACACACACACACACACACACACACACACACACACACACACACACACACACACACACACACACACACACACACACACACACACACACACACACACACACACACACACACACACACACACACACACACACACACACACACACACACACACACACACACACAATACAAATGCTTTAAAGGTCTTACAGTGTCACAAGGTCCTTCTAAGATGTTGATACTCACCTATGGTCTTGATAGTATTCTGGACTCTGGATTGCCAGCAATTACCCTACCGAAAAAAGTTTAGAGCTCATCGATAGGTAAGGGTGGGACTTCATACATCAAGGGTTTAAAAAATAATCTACAAAAAGCCCGCTAGCTGCCAGCCTCTATGCAGTAGATTGTAAGAGATTCCAAAAATGGAGGGGCCAATTTAGCTTGGGAGTTATCTTGATACTCCTCTTTTAAAGTTTTTTAAGTCATAGGAAATTGGAAAAATATAAAAAGGAAGATTGTTTCTGAGTTTACCAGTGAAAGAGATGAAAGAAGAGTGAAGGTACTGGTAACTCTTACATTAGTAAAATGTACCGAAAAAGGATGATTTTTTTTCCTTTTACGTTGGAGCCTATAGCGCCTGTAGGCTCTTCCTTCCTTTTTAGGTTTTATCTTTTTTCCTTGACGGATCAGGTGTTTGGCCCTGCACATTCTGGAGGGTTGTTATGGTTGACCCTCGGTCGTGGTAGCGCAGGATGGATTTTTATAGTGACACCTGTGATAATTTGATTTGAACTCATGCTGCCCCCTGGTGCCCTCCGCCGCACTTGTAGTCGCAGTCGAAGGTGAGGTTGATGGGTAGCATGTCGGTATCTTCGGCCACTCGACGATGGAAAAAACAGTTGCTCCTCCTGGCGGGACGTGAACTTGGGACCTTATGCTCACCACTACCAGATTTTAATCCTCTGGCCACTGCGTTAAAGATGGTCGAAAGAGTTGCCCCCGGCGGGATTCGAACTCACGATCTCAAGCTCACCACTCCAAGACGCTAACCACTTGGCTATCGCCTCCCCGAATAATATATATAATAAGATAGATAAAAATAATAGGCAGAAAGTCTTGTGCAGTGAGGCCGCGGAAGGGAGTATGGGAAGGCATGCAGTTTATAGCAAGTTCAGAAGAGCAGTAAGCATGAAAATAGCGGTAGTAGAGAGCAAGAAAAGCAACATTGCAGTGATTGAGAGATTGAAGACAGTCAGTTAGAGGAGAGGAGTTGATGAGACGAAAAGCTTTTGACTCCACCCTGTTTAGGAGAGATGTATGAGTGGATCCTCCTAAAAATGAGAGGTATAGTACTCCGTATACATGGGTGGATAAGGATAAGGTCTCTGTACAGAGCTATAGCCGTTGGGAGGGAGAAAAAATTGACGCAGACGCCACAAGATACCTAAGGTCTGAGTGGCTGATTTAGCAAGATATGGAAGTCGAAATTTCCAGTTGAGGTTTTTTGTATAGGATAGCCCAATAATATTAATTGTTGAAGGAGACAGTTTAGTGTCATTGAAGAAGAGGGGATAGTTGTCTGGATTGTTATATCGAGTAGATAGATTAAGAAACTGGGTTTGTGAGGCATTGAAAAAAACAAGGTTTCCTTGCCGGGCCGCCTGCCGCGAGGACGCCTCCATCTGCCGGTGCTGGTGGTCTGTGCTGTGGACAGCAGCACGCTTGGCCACCACCTTGGCCTGCTGCAGAGTGGCCAGAACGGCGGTTGTGACTGCAGGCCGCCCGGTAGCTGCACAAGCCGCCTCGTTCTCTCAAAGACCGGAGGCGTGGGTGTCCCAGAGGTGCAAGCTTCTGAATGTTGCCCAGAAAGGTGCGTGGTGGTGAGCCGCCCGTGGTCCACTGGTGGCCTTGGCTGCTGGAGGACCTGTTGGGCGGACCTGCAGTCCCAGTGAATAACTGTTGTCTCCTCCTGACGGCGGCGTGCGTGCTCCAGGGCGTGCGGGATAGCCACCAGCTCCGTCTGCAGGCTGGAGCAGTGGCCGGCCGTCTTCCAGGACACCACCTCCCCGCTGGCGACCACCGCCGAGCTCGTCGAGCCTCTCCCAGGGTCGACCGAGCCGTTCGTACAGTAGGCGGCCTTTTCCGGACATGTGCCCCGCCACCGCCCTCAGTGCATGTTGACGGCATGCACAGCGCCTTGCTAGCCGACAAGGCTGTCGTGATGACCTTCCCTGACGGAGGTTTCTATACGGGGCACAGCTATGTAGATGGGTGGGTGAGGGGGGAGGGCGGGGATCAAAGGCGGGACCATAGAGTGACGCGCCACTGTGCCAGCAAGCAGTTGTGTGTGCGTGATTGTATTACTATTCATCTAGTGGTATTTTACAGGGCCTGAGCTACACTCGCCCCGTCTCCATATCCACATTTTATAATTGCTTTCTTAGTGCTTAATGTTGGGGGTGTTGGTGTGTGTGTGCGTTATTCACCAATGGGCTTGTCCACGCGAGTCGGACAAGACCATGGGTGTGAGTACAGCGCCTTTAGGCTTTCAAGGGCTCACTGGTTTGGCCCTATATGAGTGTGATCGAGCATCGACATAAGTTTGTTCCGCTTATATGGTGTCCAAGAATCCCTTCCCTTACTGCCAAACGTCTGAGTGTTCGAACGCTCAGTGCTTGCATGTGTACGCGCACGTGTGATCCATCTTCATTTTTTTTCTCTCTCTCTCTCTCTCTCTCTCTCTCTCTCTCTCTCTCTCTCTCTCTCTCTCTCTCTCCTCTCTCTCTCTCTCTCTTTCATTTTCTCTCTCTCTCTCTCTCTCTCTCTCTCTCTCTCTCTCTCTCTCTCTCTCTCTCTCTCTCTCTCTCTCTCTCTCTCTCTCCTCTCTCTCTCTCTCTCTCTCTCTCTCTCCTCTCTCTTCTCTCTCTCTCTCTCTCTCTCTCTCTCTCTCTCTCTCTCTCTCTCTCTCTCTCTCTTCTTCTCTCTCTTCTCTTTTTCTTCTCTTCTCTCTCTCTTCTCTCTCTCTCTCTCTCTCTCTCTCCTCCTCTCTCTCCTCTCCCCTCTCTCCTCTCTCTCCTCTCTCTCTCCTCTCTCTCTCTCTCTCCTCTCTCTCTCTCTCTCTCTCTCTGACCTTGCAGGTGATTCTGTATATTTTCAATTATCATTTTTATATATTATCATTATTATTGTTATTATTAGGTTATTATCATTAATATTATTATTATCATTATTGGTTTTATTATCATCATCATTGTTGTTGTCATTATTCTTATTGTTATTTTTCTATAACCAACCATTATAACATTGAGAAGCGAAAAATGGGACTGAGGAAAGATTTTGGCCGAAGAAGTCACCTTAGATGTGGTTCAAAAGTTAAATGAATGAAATGCAGTGATGAATAGAACATAAAAGATGAAAGAGAGTAAAGAGTAAAGACCAACGATGAATGGCACGACAAACAAAGAAGAAAAAGATAAATACAGAAACAGATAAAGAGGAGAAAAATAAGCAAAAAGAAATCGAGAAAAAACAAACGTAAAATTAAGTAGGTTAACTATAAATTATGCTCAAGGAATAAGAAGTAGTAGTGGAGGAATAATAACAAGAAGAAAAAGATGAAGAAGAAAAGAGGAAGAAGAAAAGATGACAAGTATAATATATAAAACTTTTTCCTTAAGAATATAAAAGAAAGGCGAGAACAGAGAAAAAGAAAATCGTGAAGAAGTGTGACAAGGAAAGCAAAGGTCAAGGGGGAAGGAAGAGTCGAGAAATTACCCAAAATCTCTTGTGTGAAATATATTTGCGACAAGGTGGCTAGCGTAAAATAGGAAAGAGAGAGAGAGAGAGAGAGAGAGAGAGAGAGAGAGAGAGAGAGAGAGAGAGAGAGAGAGAGAGAGAGAGAGAGAGAGAGAGAGAGAGAGAGAGAGAGAGAGAGAGAGAGAGAGAGAGAGAGAGAGAGAGAGAGAGAGAGTGTGTGGGTGGGTGGGTGGTTGAGTGGGTGGGGGTGAATGGGTGAGAGAGTGAGTAAAAGAGAGAGAGAGAGAGAGAGAGAGAGAGAGAGAGAGAGAGAGAGAGAGAGAGAGAGAGAGAGAGAGAGAGAGAGAGAGAGAGAGAGGAGAGTGTGGGGTGGGTGGGTGGTTGAGTGGGTGGGGTGAATGGGTGAGAGAGTGAGTAAAGAGAGAAGAGAGAGAGAGAGAAGTAGGAGAGAAGAGAGAAGAGAGGAGAGAGAGGATGGAGAGAAGAGAGAGAAGGAGTAAGAGGAGAGGAGAGAGACGTCCCATAACTTTCCCGCTAAAATAGAAAAAAGAAATTCTCACATGCTTGCTTTTGCAGTAATTCATTTCTGTAAGGAAAGGTGAGGAGCAGGAAGGCTGAGAGGGAACCACATAGGAAGGAAGGAAGAAGGGAAGGGAGATAGGAGGACTGTGCCTGGGGAAGGATTAGTGGTAGAATAGGAAAGTAAAGACATAGGGTCCAGAAAGGAGAGTGAAATGGAATGATAAGGGAAGAATATGTTAAAGTAGGAGATGAAGGAAAGTAAGAGAGGAAGAGAAGGAGGAGGTTGTGGAGGAAGGAGGAAGAAGGAGGTCCGTGGGATTGTTACAGGGAGATGAAAGGGACTTGGGTAAGGGGAAGGGAGGAAAAAAAGGGAAGTGGACCTTTTGGAGAGAAGAGGAGGAGGGGGGAGGATGGTTTGTGTTTCCTGTGGTGCTAGAAAGAGGGGGAAGCCAAGGAAATAACTGCTTCAGGAAAATATATTAGATAGACGACGGAAGGGAGGATGGCCGGAAGGTAGAGAGTTGTAGTGAAGGTAAGATGAGAGAGAGAGAGAGAGAGAGAGAGAGAGAGAGAGAGAGAGAGAGAGAGAGAGAGAGAGAGAGAGAGAGAGAGAGAGAGAGAGAGAGAGAGAGAGAGAGAGAGAATGTGTCTATAATAAGTTAACAAAGAGCCACTGCTCACACTATTAGGGAAGGTCAGAGGAAGAAAGGAGGAGAGAAAGAGGTGGAGAATGCAAAAGAAAGAAAAAGAAAGAAAAAAGAAAGGGAACAGGCAGATAGAAGAGTGAAATATCAATAGCAACACTTCAGTTACATTACTTCCCCAGTCTTCCACTTCCATCCTCCTATATTCCTCTTCTTCTTCTTCCTCCTCCTTCTCCTCCACCTCCTACAATTAGTATTCCACCCTGCCATTTGTTCTCTCCTTATTTTCCTCCATGCCTGTCTTCGTCTCCTCTTCCTCCTTCCTTCCTTCCTCCAACAACCTCGCATTCCGCCATAATAATTTTGGGTCAAATTCAACACCTCATAACTTCCTTTTCCTCTCTTTTCTTTCCATCCGTTTTTTCTTATCTCCTTCCTACCTTCTTTTCTTTTCTTTTCTTTTCTTTTCTTTTCTTTTCTTTTCTTTTCTTTTCTTTTCTTTTCGTTTCTTTTCTTTTCTTTTCTTTTCTTTTCTTCTCTCTCTCTCTCTCTCTCTCTCTCTCTCTCTCTCTCTCTCTCTCTCTCTCTCTCTCTCTCTCTCTCTCTCTCTCTCTCTCTCTCTCTCTCTCTCTCTCTCTCTCTCTCTCTCTCTCTCTCTCTCTCTCACGCAATGTATCTATCTATTTATTTATCTATCTATCTATCTATCTATCTATCTATCTATCTATCTATCTATCTATCTATCTATCTATCTATCTATCCATCTCTTCCTTATTTTGTGTTTTCCTTCTCACTCCTCACCCTGTTTTCCTCTTTCTTCATAAGCCATCGTCTCTGCTTCCTCCTCTCCGTCTTCCCTTCCCTTCCTTCATTCGTCCCTTCCTCCTTTCCTGTTTCGCCCTAATGGCGTCCTCTCTTGCCAATTAGCCCCATTCACTCTATTTGCAGGTAGAGAGGTAAGGAGGAGTAGGAGGAGGAGAGTAAGGTATACAAAGCAATACAAAGGAAGAATAGACAACAACAGACCAATTGGGCCACACGGGGCTGCCTGTGTGACTATTTTCTAGTAATATAGTTTCTACGTGTTCTGAGGCAAAATAAAAGCAAAGTTGAAGACTTCTCCCCACCCCCCATTCCCTCCACCCGAGGCCGGCCGGTAAAAAAGGGAGAACAAACACCACGGGGTATTTAAAAAACTGCCTTGGAATTGGATAGGAACGGTTGAAGAAGATGCATATTCTAAGCTACAGCTAAATCTAGGAAATAAACGCAACAAATTTACGTGGGACCGAAAAAATCGTTGGGCAGCTTACTAGATAAAGCTGCTGAATACTGGAACTGAATAAAGCCAGCTGAATACTGGACAAATATCCAGTATTCTGTATTCATTATTCTATTAATTTATTAAGTATTTATGTAGTCTGCTCTTAAACGCCTCAACCTTGTCACTATTAACTTCCTGTGCTGGAAGAAAGTTCCAAATATTAACATCTCTATGAAAGAAAAAGTGCTTCGGTTCATGATGATCGTTCACCAATGATCTTGCATCCATCACTACGAGTCATGCTTGTCTTTGATCTCTCATACTCATCTTATTCAACTTTTTCATATCGTGTTGTAGTCTTTCGAACTGTTTTATCGTTTTTGTTTTGAGATAACAAATATTCATGATAGGCCCGTTTATTATGTAATACTCCTGATTCAATTTAACGGGTCCACCACCACTTGGGCTTATTGTTATTATAACGTGAGCGTCTTTTACAGACTGGAATACAAGACTTTAGAACATTATTTAAGATATAAGTAAATGTTCCTCATGATACGGCTATATCTACAGGGAACACGTTGGCGATGAACAAATTTTCCTGTATAGACAAGGTAACTTTGAAAGACTTAGATCGATTTGATTAGAAGCAGACTAGAGCGACTAATATAGTATACCCAATGAAATATAATATTTCATTAGGTATACTAGTCGCTCTAGTCTGCTTCTATTAAAATCGACCCAAGTCTTTCAAAGTTACGTTGTTTATACAGGAAAATTTGTTCATCGCCAACGTTTTCCCTGTAAACTTCGAAAAATTTACAATGCGGGGTAGGATGTTCCCATGACAAGCTATTTCATATTGATACTCGCCTATGTCATTCTCTCTCTCTCTCTCTCTCTCTCTCTCTCTCCTCTCTCTCTCTCTCTCCTCCTCCTCTCTCTCCTCTCTCCTCTCTCTCTCTCTCTCCTCTCTCTCTCTTTCTTCTCTCTCTCTCTCTCTCTTCTCTCTCTCTCTCTCTCTCTCTCTCTCTCTCTCTCTCTCTCTTGCTATCTCTGTCTTTTTCTCTCTATTAAACTTTCGTTGTTGGTCATGAACTCCTATGTCATTTTAATGTTCTGTTTGTGTGTGTTTAAAAAAAGGACAAAAGGGAAGAATGGAAGAAAACTATAACCACTATGCTAATCCTCCTCATCATATATGAAGAAATACTCAAAGGACTGAAACGAAAGTGACGGAACTAAAGTTTATTGAATTTTTAAAGTTTATTTTACTGTAAGAACATGGACGACTCTTTCATTATTTATAGAATATAATTACTTTTCATTTTCTCTCTTCTCATCTTTCGCTTTCCAGTCGAATTTACATGACCGTCTTCATTTAACTTTCTCCTCGCTTCGCTTTCTTGAGAGAGAGTGAGTGTTGCTTGGTGGTGTGTTTAGTCAGTCACTGCTAGTCACTTTAGTCAGTTTACTAGTCACTAGCGTAGATTTTGAAAGGAAATAGGGAGAAACTGGTTCACAAATAGGGTAGTGAATGATTGGAATGGACTCAGTCGTCAGGTGGTCAATGTGGAGTCTATAGGGAGTCTGGATAAATTCATGGATAGGGAAGAGAGGTGGATGTAGGACCTTGTAGGTAGAGTTAAGTAACAGGAACTACCTCGTGTAGGTCTCATGGCCTCTTGTAGCTTCCTTATTTTCTTATATTCTTATGCTCTTATGTTCCTTACCAGTAGATCATTAATGTACATAGTTCCCTGGAGCCCGATTAACAACCTCGCTTAAACATAATGGCAAGTTGCTGTTCACTACTCCTTTGTATTCCTTCATATTCCTCTTCCTCCTTCTCCTACGGTACTTCATTCCATTTTTCCCCCTTTTCATGCTTTCTTTTTTCCTCTCCCTGCGCCCCTATGTAAAATAAAATTAGGTGAATATATATGGGGCTGTCCTCGCCTCTCCGGAAACCATTTAAGGGAAACTGTTCTGGGTAAGTGTTCGGTCACAGCCTCCCTCCATCCCCCCCTTCACCCCTTCCCCCCATCAGTGGTAGGGGTTGCGTTGGCTAGGGAGGAGGAGTGGGGGATGAGGAGGAGGAGGGGAGAAAGGAAAGGAGAAAGGGGGGCGTACTAAGTGTTGAATAGGAGAAGGAGAAGTAATGGAAGGATAGGTGTGAAGGAAGAAAGGGAGAGGACACGGAAGAGGAGGGAAGGTAAATGAGGGTTAGCAGAAAATGATGGGAAGATATAATGGAAAATGATGGGAAGGTAGGGGAGAGCGGGGCAGGTTGCATCGAGGGTAGGTTGCATCATTGCCTCTAACTCGCATATCACACGTACATCGTCTTAATACTACTACTACTAGTACTACTACTATAAACTACTACTACTACAACTACAACAATAATAATAATAAAAAAAGTTAATGCGAGTTGGAGGTAATGATGCAACCTACCCTCGATGCAACCTGCCCCGCTCTCCCCTATAATGGAAAAAATGAAAGTTTAGAAAGAGAGCTGAGTTAGAAAAAGAAGAAAAAGAGGAATGTAAAGGAAAGGAAGAAGAGGAAGGTTAGAGAAGGGTGGGTGAGGAGGAGAAAAGGAGTGTATTTGAAGGAAGAGGAAAGAGGGAAATAGGAAAGAAGGTGAGTGAGAATATATAGAATAGGAAAAACATTGGGGAAAAAAGGGAGGAGGACTCTATAAAGGGGAATAAATTGAACAGGCGGAGGCGGGTAAATGAACATTGAACAGGGTCGAGTAAATTACGCTGTGATAAATGAGATCTTTTTTACCGAGGAGGAGGCAGCGAAGGAGGAAGAGGAGGAGGAGGAGGAGGAGGAGGAGGAGGAGGAGGAGAAGGAGGAGGAGGAGGAGGACAGTAATGAAGAGGAAGCTATAGCACTTAGTAGAAAGATAGGATTAAATCTGTCTTCTTTTCCTCATCGTATACTCTCCGGTCTCCTCTTCCTCCTCCTCCTCGGAACAAATTACCAGCTAATGTTGTTGAAGCCAGCACAATAACTACATTTAAAAACAGACTAGATGCGTACTTCAAAGTAAATAGGTTTTGATATTGCCCCGAGAAACATCCAACATCATTAACATCCCGCGATGACTTAGTGTTAGCGGTAGTTTACATTAGTACACTACATGCCTATCATTCTTTTGCCATAAAATTTCCATGTTTCTATCCTCTTTAGGGGCATGGTGTTCTTTTCTAGCTTGTTTCCTGTTGTTTAGTCCTCTTGTTTTCCTTTGTTTTTAACTGTTTGCTGCCGGCCTGTCGCTGGAGGCAGGACTGGGCGGAGAGGAGTCTTGTTAATTATGTACCGCCGTGATCTCTTACATGTAGTTTGTTAGCTAGTAGTATGTAGTTCAGCAGATACCCTCGTTTTTTTTTTTTTTTTTTTTTTTTTTTTTTTTTTTTTTTTTTTTTTTTTACGTTGTAGCCTATAGCGCCTGTAGGCATATGGAGAGTCTTGATGTTGGTCGAACTCGCCCGTTGTTGGCGCAGGCTGGATTTTTATAGTGTTACCTGTGGTCTCAGGTGAAGATCTCATTTTCTATGATGTTCTTGATCTCCATGTTAGGCGCATGCAGCCCCTAGAGTCCACCGTCACACTCGCAATCGGCAGACAGGTATACGCTGCATGTGGGTTGCTTCGGTCACTCGACGATGGCTTTGACAGTTGCTCTTTGGTGAGACTTGAACTCGGGACCTTCTGCTCCCCTACCAGGCTCTTGAAAGAGTTGTCCCCGGCAGGATTCGAACTCGGGACATTGAGTTCAGCACTCCAAGACGCTAACCACTTGGCCACCGCCTCCCCACTTGGCCACCGCCTCCCCCTCCCTCCCCCCTTTATAGACCAAAAAGTTTCCTGGTATCTATTCTTCCTATGTATTCCTATATATTCCTCCTCATCCTCCTTCTGCTCCTGCCCCTGCTACCACACCCTGTCACGCACCCAAGCACCCACCCCCTACCACACCCTGCCAGTCCTGCTTCGTTACCTTCTCACAAACGTATAATAACAAGGCAGTGGCGGGGAGGGATGTGGCGCGTGGGATGAGGGGCGACGCAAGGCTTATTGAAAACGTCGCCCTGCATCATGGATTATGGTCGCGAGGAAAGACAGGGCAGGGAAAGGATGAGAAGGGAAGAGTTAGGCGGAATAGTTGGATTGGGGAGGGGAAGGATAGGATGATAGGTATAAGGTTTTGAGAGAGATAGAGAGAGACAGGAAATTATGAAACCAGGAGTGAAAGACAAAGGATAGATAAATTAAGGAAAAAAATGAATGTGAGAAGAGGGAAATAATAATGAAAGGAGTGGAAAGAGAGAGGAGACAGGAAATTATGAAACACGGAATGAAAGACAAAGGATAGAGAAACTAAGGGAAGAAATGAAAGGGAGAAGAGGGAAAAATTAAGGAAAGGAAAGGATGCAGGCTATACGTATATCCAAAGACAACTGTATACAGTAGTCTTTGGTATATCTTATTAT
>JACEEZ010013719.1:247500-250000 GCA_016584305.1 Chionoecetes opilio
GGGAGTCATTACTCTGGAGACAGGAAGTCGTTAGGCTGTTATACGCGCGACGCTGGTGACGGATTGCAGGAACTAAGGAGCCGTTAGTCTGGTATCAGGGCGCTGGGAACGGAATACATGACTTAAGAGGTCGTTAGTCTGTTACCCACAGCTAAGACAATAAAAAGGGGTATGTTATGGGCACAATCCGATGTAACCTGTGGCGATGATGAAATAGGCGGAGTAGAAAGAGAAAAAGAAGAAAATTGAAATAATATCAGCGTCTGTCTTTATGAGTGTTTCCACCAAATTCACAAACAGACGTAGCTTAAAGCAAACTGTATGGTGACTTCCTTCGATAAAATACAAACAAACAACGAGATAGGCGGAATAGAAAGAATGAAAAGTCAAGAAAAGAAGAAAATAAAAAAGCATCGGCCTCTGTAAAAGCGACTCCACCAAATTCACAAACAGACGTAGCCCAAAGCAAACTGTATGATGACTTCCTTCGATAAGCTACAAACAAACAACCCCTTCCAATGTTCCATGCTCCGGCTGTTCCACTCACACAGCCACATCCATCATCCCCGAGGCTCAGGCTGCAAAGGGCTTACTCATGTAGCTGTCCATTTTCTTCCCAAAGCTTACAGGTTATTAGTTCTCGGTCAAACATGGAAAACTGGCGATGAGTTGTTGATGTACGAGTAATAATTGCTCTCTGCACACATACTGAAGGCTGGCATCCTTTATGTATCGTTACCGCTCCCTTCATACATCTCTTATCGTCATCATGTGAATATTTGAGGGAACAGGTGATGCTGTTCTCCCTTCAGTATTCAGACTCTCTAAGCAGGGTGTGTGTTGTATCTCTAGTAGTATCAAAGGCATGTCTAAATTTCAATTTCCTATAGCCAAAGTAATACCAGTTTCATGTTCAATGCTAACATGACACCATCGCATTTATGTCTCAGGAAAGGATATTTTCTTTCTGTCAGACAATTTTCACCTCTAACTTGATATCAAAGACCTCAATCTCCGGCATTTTGCGATAGAATATGTTTGGTGTGTTGAGAATAGACCCTTAATACTCTATATGCGATATCAATGAAGAGAGCAACGTAATGTACTATATTATGTTACATGAGTCATATTACCTCCTACACCACCACGGATACAACTATCTAGGCAACGAGACTGAAATGACTTGCTTAACGTGTTGTAGTTCCTAGAAGGGAAGGGCCGAAGGAACCTTGAATGGCCCACTTGAACACCAATCCAAAAATTGTTTAGCCATTATCCAGGAGGCGGCCATCTGTCTGGATTTATGGCAGTGCGGGTCTCTGGGGTTTACAGTGACAAAGTGGAGATATTATTGCCCCATGTTTCAGCAGTGTGGTGGCGCTTTGTTACATGCAAGGAATACGCACGTTCGCTATATACTTGCCGCCACAAACCCGGTTCTGCCTCACTCCTCGCCTGGCTTCCACCCCTTCCTGACCCCCGTAGCCTAGCCTAGCAACGTACCGCCAGGCAGGGGAAGGGGGAGGACGAGGTGGACTGCTATTGACAGTCTCGTGTTGGTCTTCCTTGGATGGAGACGAAAAACTTGACAAAATGATCATCTTTCACTTTCTTCTTAACTGCTCATAAAACTTTTGTTATTTCCTCCTCCTCCTCCTCCTCCTCCTCCTCCTCCTCCTCCTCCTCCTCCTCCTCCTCCTCCTCCTCCTCCTCCTCCTCCTCCTCCTCCTCCTCCTCCTCCTCCTCCTCTTCTTCGTCCTCCTCCTCCTCCTCTTTCAGCCTTCAACTTCAAAGTAGAGCCTTCAACTTTGCTATTATTTTGCCCCTAACACATTGAAACTATAGTAGTAAAAAAAGTTACACAAGTAGCTCCCGTTTGGCCCAGTAGGGCTGTTGGTGTCTGATCCTTCTTGATATTCCTCCTCCTCCTCCTACTTCTCCTCCACCTCTTCCTCCTTCTCCACCTCTTCCTCCTTCTCCTCCTCATCCAGCCGTTTCTCTCTTATCAACAACAACAACAACGTCAACAGTTTAGATTAAATTTATCGTTCTCATTTGCCTGAAATTCACATTTCTAGTCTGTCCCTCCTAAGGTACGGCATCCAGTCACATTTGGGAGAGCAGGAGGAGGAGGAATATGTGTAGGTGATGGTGGATATCTCTCTCTCTCTCTCTCTCTCTCTCTCTCCTCTCTCTCTCTCTCTCTCTCTCTCTCGCTCTCTCTCTCTCCTCTCTCTCTCTCTCTCTCTCCTCTCTCTCTTCTCTCATCTCCTCTCTCTCTCTCTCTCTCTCTCTTCTCTCTCTCCTCTCTCTCTCTCTCTCTCTCTCTCTCTCTCTCTCTCTCTCTCTCTCTCTCTCCCTCTCTCTTCTCCCCTCTCTCTCTCTCTCTCTCTCTCTCTCTCTCTCTCTCTCTCGTCTCTCTCTCTCTCTCTCTCTCTCTCATCTCCTCTCTCACCCTCTCTCTCTCTCTCTCTCTCTCTCTCTCCTCCCCTCTCTCTCT
>JACEEZ010013719.1:262500-270000 GCA_016584305.1 Chionoecetes opilio
CTGTATGGTCAATAACCTCCTTGTTAGCATGTAGTGCATATACGGACTGCAGTGTCAGCAGAAGGTGACGTCGTAACCATGTACATGCTGATGGTGAAGCAGACGTGTATTCCTATTGTAAGTAAACTTTCCCGTAGATTCTACTAAGCGCCGCCCGTAGAGTGAAGTAGATAGACTAACAGCATGGGAGGAAGGAAGCTCAGAAGGGTTCGGAGGGGCGGGGGAAGGGTTGTATGCATTGTATTAAAAGTATCATCTTCTGCTTAACACTTAATTGGCTCCAAAGGGATAGAGAAACGGGAACCCTGCCGCCAGAAACACCTATCTTTTTTTTTTTTAAATTTTTTTAAAGGAAGGGAAAAAACAATAATAAGAATAAATTGTCTAGACTTTCCCATCACCACACAGTCTAGACACACACACACACACACCTCACCTAACCTACCTAACCTTACCACACAGTCTACACACACCATTCACCACACAGTCTACACGCACCATTCACCACACAGTCTACACACACCATTTACCACACAGTCTACACACACCATTCACCACACAGTCTACACACACCATTTACCACACAGTCTACACACACCATTCACCACACAGTCTACACACACCATTTACCACACAGTCTACACACACCATTCACCACACAGTCTACACACACCATTCACCACACAGTCTACACACACCATTCACCACACAGTCTACACACACCATTCACCACACAGTCTACACACACCATTCACCACACAGTCTACACACACCATTCACCACACAGTCTACACACACCATTCACCACACAGTCTACACACACCATTCACCACACAGTCGACACACACTTAACTAACTATCCCTACCTTTTGTGTTCCTTCCTCGGATGAAACACTCACTCATTGTATTAGTATATTTTCCTTAACAGGTTTTTTTTCCCTTTCGTGTTTACTTATAACGAAAAATCTCCATGGCTTGCTCTCCGCGCCACGCAGACGCCACTAGTGGCCGGGGCGCGGAGGTGCCGTGGAGATTTTTCGTTATTACATTTCAACACGAAAGTGAAAAAAAAAACTGGCCGGCGGATCCCCTGTTGTAAGTTACCCTTACTACGTGGTAATAGAGTCCCATTACCCCATGATCTAAATAGCTGTCTTATAAACTACTCTTTAGATCATGTGGTACCCTTACTACGAGGTAATAGGGTCCCATTACCCCATGATCTAAATAGCTGTCTTATAAACTACTCTTTAGATCATGTGGTACCCTTACTACGTGGTAATAGAGTCCCATTACCCCATGATCTAAATAGCTGTCTTATAAACTACTCTTTAGATCATGTGGTACCCTTACTACGAGGTAATAGGGTCCCATTACCCCATGATCTAAATAGCTGTCTTTATAAACTACTCTTAGATCATGTGGTACCCTTACTACGAGGTAATAGGGTCCCATTACCCCATGATCTAAATAGCTGTCTTATAAACTACTCTTTAGATCATGTGGTACCCTTACTACGTGGTAATAGGGTCCCATTACCCCCTGATCTAAATAGCTGTCTTATAAACTACTCTTTAGATCATGTGGTACCCTTACTACGAGGTAATAGGGTCCCATTACCCCATGATCTAAATAGCTGTCTTATAAACTACTCTTTAGATCATGTGGTACCCTTACTACGAGGTAATAGGGTCCCATTACCCCTGATCTAAATAGCTGTCTTTATAACTACTCTTTAGATCATGTGGTACCCTTACTACGAGGTAATAGGGTCCCATTACCCCATGATCTAAATAGCTGTCTTATAAACTACTCTTTAGATCATGTGGTACCCTTACTACGTGGTAATAGGGTCCCATTACCCCCTGATCTAAATAGCTGTCTTATAAACTACTCTTTAGATCATGTGGTACCCTTACTAATGGCACACAGTTCTTATCAAGAGTATATTTCCCTGATACGAACTCGGTCTTTAGTGCCTTGGCGGACCCACCTGGTGAGGACGTGTGCGTGGTGACCGGGGCTCAAGGTGGCGTCGGGCCGCTCCTCCAGCCCGTCAGACACCGCGGCCCACACGACGGTCACCAACTCTGGGAAATGTATCGAAACATTTTCAGATTTCGACTGAATTAATAATATCGATCGTCACACAACCTCACCCCTTAACACCCCTACCCCTTTACGAAAAAATATATTTATTCTCCCCCTTGCTTCCTCTCTCCTGTCATTTTCCCTCTTCTTCTCCTACTTTTACTTTTTACTTCTTGTTCTCCTCCTCCACCTTCTTTTTCTTTTTTTGTGATTTTTCTTCTTCTATTTTCGTCTTCTACTTCTTTCTTCTTTTAAGTATTTTTCATCTTGTGGTAATTTTTTTTTTACGAATCATGATTTTTTTTTCTTCCTGATGTTCCATTTTCTGATTTTCGTATTATCATGTTTTCCTTTTTCTATTGAATCAACTTTTCATCCTTCTTCTCGGCATTCCCCTTTCGACTTTCGTCCTTCTACTCCACTTTGTTTTCTTTTTTTTCTTCTTCTCTTCCCTGTTAACGTGGCTCAGTGGTAAAGACTTGGATTTGCGTGCAGCGTCCCTACCTTCGAACCCCACTCGCTGCTTAAGTTCATTCTAGAGTGGTGGCAATTTGTATCATCAATAACCTCGCTGTTGCTGCGTCCATATTATCCCGATAGGTTCTAAGTATCTTATCTTCTTTTTCGTCTTTTCCATCTCCTCTTACCTCATCCTTGTCGTGGTCCTCGTCCTCGTTCTTGTCCTCGTTTTTGCTCTCGTCCTCTCTCTTGTCCTCGTCCTCGCTCTTGTCCTCGTCCTCGCTCTTGTCCTCGTCCTCGTCGTCGCCCTCTTGTTCTTATCAGTACATAGTAAGGCTTCAGCTCCAATATTTTGCGTTTGTCTGGTACTATAATTAAAAAAAGGTAAGCAAAACTCGACAGGGTACGTACTATGTCGTGCCACAACACTAATTCAGACACCTGTAACGAGACGCTATATATACGAAGAGCGGCTGAAGTTTCGTAACCCTTAGACACTTGATAAGAGATTACGTTAAGACTTGACGCATGTTCCAATATATTTAATCAGGTCGATGACGCTGAATACTCGTTGTCCTTTATACTTAGAGCCAATGTGACAAGAGCTAATGGCATGTCCATCACCGCGTAATACCGTAACGAGGGAATCGGTAGTCTTTTTCCCCCCAGATCGTATTGCTCGATCGTTCACTGGAATATGATATACTCAGAAACAGTGAGTCATCATTAGTCAATAAATATAATATATAGTATATTCTCTAGTGGTAATGATCGAGTTGTCGCGTCGTTATAGTTTTCAATACCCAATTCTCTTTAAGCTTATTTATGAATTCATCCCTTTTAATCTACTTATCCTATTATTTCTGGGTTCACTTCAGCAAGGAACTTAATTTGGCACCTGACTATGTTGTTTCAGCGTATCATAAATCGTAATGCTCACAAATATTGTATATCTTCAAAGTCAAAGCCATTTCGATTTTTACATGTTTTGCAAGTCATTCAGAATCTTGAAGTCTCAGCGCGTTTTTTCTTCGCATTATTGATTTGTCGTTGCTTTTGTCGCCTTATTATCGGGCAGGAGGTTTTCTATAGACCAACCAAGGGAATATTGGAGGTCTCTATAAAACTCGGTTGTTGTATTTACTATTGTAGGCAAACGAAATCCCTTCAGCTAATACTGTAGCTCCCTCTAGTTTTATTTATTCATCGATTTCTTTATCAATTTGTTTATTTCTTATATTTTATCAGTCCGCCCCTTCCCCACCCCTCATAGTCTGCTCTCTGGTTTCCAACTCTTACTCGCAAGACCTCTCGCATGGTAAGACTGTTTAGGACCCGGGGGACACATGCTGCCGGTGAATGGTCCCCGCCCCGCCTGGAGACCCGCTCTTGTTCCTCAGCCTCGGTTAGACGCCCTCTGGGAAGGAAGTCGTCTGTGAGAACAACTTTTCCTCCATCATTTGTTACAGCGAGTCCTCATCCCTCTCTCTCCGCCCCTCACCTCTCCCGCTATTCTGGCAGCGTTTACAGGGGATTGTGGGAGGGAAAGAGGAAGTTACGGCCTGATAAAATTTTTAGTGGATGGTACAAGAGAAAGAGAGGGAAGTGGGAGGTAGGATACAGACTGGAAATATTGTTATCCGTCCGTGAAACTAGATCAGACCAGAATTACGGATGCCTTTGCGGTCTTTCAAAGTTTTTCTTTTGCATCCGTAACTTGTCCAGCGGATTCTTGGCCAGAAAAAAATAAGAAAATGAAGGGGTTTTGAATTTCAGTTGGAAAATATCTCGAAAAAGGCTCGTGGCACGTAAATTCCACAACTCACTGGTCCAAGTAAGTTCTGAGCGAGGAAGTTCTGAACGGAATCTCGCCGGCCTGGCTTCATTCCACCGCCCTCCTTTCAGCCTGATATTCGCTGACGCCGGCTCCTCCTACCGCAGGAACACCACCGGAATAGGTTCGCGGAATTTGGTTGCATGAGGTTCCTTGCCGAGGTGCCCCGTTTTATCCGGATGCTAGATACACATATCTCATCTCCGTGGCTTTATTTATGTTCCCTTACATGTTTAAATTTAACCAGTTCCTAACGTGGCTGATGCGAAGGAAAATATTTTTGCTGATGCCGGTATAGGAGGCCACAGAAGCGTTATGTATCTATGATTTGTTTGTTATCATGTATGAGACAGCTTACAGGCCAAGAAGAGTAACTGAATATGAACAAAAATATAAGGTAAAAAGAACCGCCATGAAATGATGGTAAACAAGAGAGCCTCCAGATGGCAGCACCAGACAGGCATTCACTACAGCCTTGCTATTAATGCCATGCAGGTGGATGTCTTCTTGGAAAGCAGGATAACTTCGAGGAAGGCGCGATGTTGCAGGGTTTACGTCCTGGAAGCCTCACAAGCAATAAAGCCGTGAGTTGTGGCGTGGAGTGTGTCCCTTGCCTTGCCGTGCGTGGAGTGGGCCGCTCTAAGCGCTGAGAGTGGAACCATCATTCATCTTGGGAAGAGCCCTGCTCAGAAACCGCGGGAGGTGAACGACCATCGCGCAGGAGGGATCTGCTGTCTGAATAATGCACTTTCCTTACACTCACATATATTTTAACTCACAACTGTCGAATAAATATATGAAGAAGCACTTTTGTAATCATGCTGGAGACAAATAATATTACAAGTTTCTGGAAAAGATTAAGTGTATTTCTTGAGGTGTTTGGAATTTTTGGATGTTTGATTATAAGACAGGGTAAGAAGTGGTATTGATTAGCGGTGTGACAGAGGAAGCGGGTATCGTGCAGTGTGTACAACGGGAGTCGGGCGGTAGAAACGGGTATCGTGCAGTGTGTACAACGGGAGTGGGGCGGTAGAAGCGGGTATCGTGCAGTGTGTACAACGGGAGTCGGGCGGTAGAAGCGGGTATCGTGCAGTGTGTACAACGGGAGTGGGGCGGTAGAAGCGGGTATCGTGCAGTGTGTACAACGGGAGTGGGGCGGTAGAAAGCGGGTATCGTGCAGTGTGTACAACGGGAGTGGGGCGGTAGAAGCGGGTATCGTGCAGTGTGTACAACGGGAGTGGGGCGGTAGAAGCGGGTATCGTGCAGTGTGTACAACGGGAGTGGGGCGGTAGAAGCGGGTATCGTGCAGTGTGTACAACGGGAGTGGGGCGGTAGAAGCGGGTATCGTGCAGTGTGTACAACGGGAGTGGGGCGGTAGAAGCTGGGTATCGTGCAGTGTGTACAACGGGAGTGGGGGGTAGAAGCGGGTATCGTGCAGTGTGTACAACGGGAGTGGGGCGGTAGAAGCGGGTATCGTGCAGTGTGTACAAACGGGAGTGGGCGGTAGAAGCGGTATCGTGCAGTGTGTACAACGGGAGTCGGGCGGTAGAAGCGGGTATCGTGCAGTGTGTACAACGGGAGTGGGCGGTAGAAGCGGGTATCGTGCAGTGTGTACAACGGGAGTCGGGCGGTAGAAGCGGGTATCGTGCAGTGTGTACAACGGGAGTCGGGCGGTAGAAGCGGGTATCGTGCAGTGTGTACAACGGGAGTCGGGCGGTAGAAGCGGGTATCGTGCAGTGTGTACAACGGGAGTCGGGCCGGTAGAAGCGGGTATCGTGCAGTGTGTACAACGGGAGTCGGGGGGTAAAGCGGGTATCGTGCAGTGTGTACAACGGGAGTCGGGCGGTAGAAGCGGGTATCGTGCAGTGTGTACAACGGGAGTCGGGCGGTAGAAGCGGGTATCGTGCAGTGTGTACAACGGGAGTCGGGCGGTAGAAGCGGGTATCGTGCAGTGTGTACAACGGAGTGGGGCGGTAGAAGCGGGTATCGTGCAGTGTGTACAACGGGAGTGGGCGGTAGAAGCGGGTATCGTGCAGTGTGTACAACGGGAGTCGGGCGGGTAGAAGCGGGTATCGTGCAGTGTGTACAACGGGAGTCGGGCGGTAGAAAGCGGGTATCGTGCAGTGTGTACAACGGGAGTCGGGCGGTAGAAGCGGGTATCGTGCAGTGTGTACAACGGGAGTCGGGCGGTAGAAGCGGGAAATCGTGCAGTGTGTACAACGGGAGTGGGCGGTAGAAGCGGTATCGTGCAGTGTGTACAACGGGAGTGGGCGGTAGAAGCGGGTATCGTGCAGTGTGTAAAAACGGGAGTCGGGCGGTAGAAGCGGGTATCGTGCAGTGTGTACAACGGGAGTCGGGCGGTAGAAGCGGGTATCGTGCAGTGTGTACAACGGGAGTCGGGCGGTAGAAGCGGGTATCGTGCAGTGTGTACAACGGGAGTCGGGCGGTAGAAGCGGGTATCGTGCAGTGTGTACAACGGGAGTCGGGCGGTAGAAGCGGGTATCGTGCAGTGTGTACCAAGGAGTCGGGCGGTAGAAGCGGGTATCGTGCAGTGTGTACAAGGGAGTCGGGCGGTAGAAGCGGGTATCGTGCAGTGTGTACAACGGGAGTCAATGGATGGGCGTGAAGCGGGTATGGCAGTGTGTACAAGGGACGGCGGTAGAGCGGTACGTGCAGTTACAATGGGAGTGGGCGGAAAGGGTTTTAGTGGGGGGGGGGCGGAAAGGGGTTGTGCAAAAGGGGTGGCGGTAGAGCGGTATCGGCGTGTGTACAATGGGAGTGGGCGGTAGAAGCGGTATGTCAGGTGTACAAGGAGTGGGGTGAAGGGTATCGTGCAGTGTGTACAATGGGAGTGGGCGTAGAAGCGGTATCGGCAGTGTAAAGGGAGGGGGGTGAAGCGGTATGGGTGTTAAAAGGGGGCTGAAGCGAATGGCTTTCAGGGGGGGCTAACGGGTTTCTGTGGGATGGGGTAGAAAGGAGTTCTTTTAAAGGAGGGGGAGAACATTTGGAGGTGAAGGGGGGCCCTCCTTTCTTCCTCTTTCAACCCCTTTCCCTATGGGGGGGGACCATGAAAGGAACCAAGCGCAAAGGGAAAAACCCTTCTTCCCCTCCCTCCC
>JACEEZ010013719.1:280000-287500 GCA_016584305.1 Chionoecetes opilio
CCGGTAACACCTGTAGCCAAGGTCACTTTTTCAAAGTTTCCTGTACAGTACGAAGCGACACATTACCAAGAAGAGTATGATTTTCCTCCTTCAGTTCTCTGGCTGTAAGGCTAGGATTGGCCTCAAGCTTGTCGCCTTAACACGCTCCTGGTTCTGTTACACGTTTTTTTTTTTGTTCCCAGGTTGTTTTTTTTGGGAGCGGGAGATTCACCTCTCCGCCAGCCTTAAATCGGCGGATCAAATTTTGCACTGTTCTAAGCTTTAGTCCTTTAAGCTTGCAAATTTCCTTATTATTGATCCCAGCCTTGTAAAGATCAATGATTGCTTGAATCGTTGTGCCATCCGTATGTTTTCCACCCATTATGTAATCCAGCAAAAACAGGCAAAAACACGGGATGCAGGGGAACGCTGCAGGCTATAAGTTCAAAATCATGCAAACTGTCAACCGCCTATGGAGGGAGGAGAGGGAGGGAAACCCTCCCTCCCACACACCGGTGAGTGTGCAAGATGATGTACGCCGCTGTCAGACATACGATTCATGCCTTCTACATTTTTTTATAGCTTGGGAAGCAACTTTAAATCTGCGCGGTAAATCTTGATGAACGGATTCTGGCGTAAAGATCATCCGCGCAAGCCTGTATTACCAGGGTTTTTTATACCAACATTCATAACGCTGCACTTATCAATATTAAATTCCCTCTGCCATCTGTCTACCCACTCATTAAGTTTATCTAAGTCTCCCTGCAATATGTTTACATCAGACTGTGATCCAATAATCCTACCCACCTTAGTATCATCAGCAAACTTGCTGATGTCACTGCTAATGCCACTATCCAAGTCGTTGATGTAAATCAAAAATAGTAATGGACCCAAAACAGACCCTTGTGGAACTCCACTTGTCACCTGTCCCTATTCAGATTTAGAACCATTAATTGTAGCCCTTTGTTGCCTATCACTTAGCCAAGCTCTGATTCAACGAAGAACCTTCCCATCTATTCCATGAGCCCTAACCTTATTTAAGAGTCGCTCGTGTGGTACCTTGTCGAAAGCCTTACTAAAGTCCAGATATATTATATCATAATCCTTATCATTATCTGCCGTCTCATAAACTTTCCTATAAAAACTCAATAAATTGGTGAGACATGACCTACCCTTGGTGAATCCATCTTGTGAATCATTGATCAAACTATGTTTTTCTAAGTGCTCCCTAATGTTTTTTGCAATAATAGATTCCAATAATTTACCTACCACTGACGTTAGACTAACGGGTCGATAATTTGACTTTAGTCCTCTGTCCCCCTTCTTAGATATGGGGACTACATTTCCTTTCCTCCACAATAACGGCACATCGCCTATCTTAACCGATTTCCTAAAAATGTGCACTAAATAAAATACTGCGAATAAAAGTGAGCGAGCTTATCAGAAGAGACGGTAGTTTTTTCCCCCGCTCAGTTAGATAAGTCTTGTTGAAACGCACATTGAACGCGAAGCTAAGATAATGAGGATCTTCATGCCTATCCAGCGACTGCTGTATAGAGTAGTCTTTGGCCTATCACAAGAATGCTGCAAAAGTAGGAGTATTGTATTGTCTGTCCCTGAATAACAAGCCGTACGGGGAAGTGTAATAACGCGAAGCTGATTCTTATTTTATTTTTACTTATATATCTACGCACATGGGAACATATCAAAAGTTGAGATGTTTATAGGGAGTGGTAAAAAAACAACTTCTTGAATATTGCTCGACTGAATTAGAGGAAAGAAAAAAGGATTCAGAATCAAACAAAAATGATCTGACGCTTTCCTCTTCAAAGGAAATTAGGTCAATAAAGACGGAAAACTAAGAAAGACAGACTATTTTAAGTGACATCTTAGTGAATCCTTAAATGTTCAAGAGATATATTTACCTTGAGACAAGTCGAGAATTCGCTCATAACTAACACACAAGTTGTCATGGGAGCCAGACAGCAACGCGTACAGGTGGTTTCGTGCACCTGCGACGTAGTGGACGAGAGGAATGTGTTCATTGGTCTTGGTCTTGGTGTGTGTGTGGGAGGAAGATAGTCTTGGTCTTGGTGTGTGTGTGGGAGGAAGATAGTCTTGGTCTTGGTGTGTGTGTGGGAGGAAGATAGTCTTGGTCTTGGTGTGTGTGTGGGAGGAAGATAGTCTTGGTCTTGGTGTGGGAGGAAGATAGTCTTGGTCTTGGTGTGTGTGTGGGAGGAAGATAGTCTTGGTCTTGGTGTGTGTGTGGGAGGAAGATAGTCTTGGTCTTGGTGTGTGTGTGTGGGAGGAAGATAGTCTTGGTCTTGGTGTGGGAGGAAGATAGTCTTGGTCTTGGTGTGGGAGGAAGATAGTCTTGGTCGTGGTGTGGGAGGAATATAGTCTTGGTCGTGGTGTGGGAGAGAAGATTAGTTCTTGGTCTTGGTTGTTTGGGAGGAAGATAGTGTCTTGGTCTTCTGGTCTTGGTCTTGGTGTGTGGAGGAGAAATAGTCTTGGTCTTGGTGTGGGAGGAAGATAGTCTTGGTCTTGGTGTGGAGAAGATAGTCTTGGTCTTGGTGTGGGGAGGAATATAGTCTTGGTCGTGGTGTGGGAGGAAGATAGTCTTGGTCTTGGTGTGGGAAGAAGATAGTCTTGGTCTTGGTGTGGGAAGAAGATAGTCTGTCTTGGTCTTGGTCTTGGTGTGGGAGGAAGATAGTCTTGGTCTTGGTGTGGGAAGGAAGATAGTCTTGGTCTTGGTGTGGGAAGAAGATAGTCTTGGTCTTGGTCTTGGTCTTGGTGTGGGAGGAAGATAGTCTTGGTCTTGGTGTGGGAGGAAGATAGTCTTGGTCTTGGTGTGTGTGTGGGAGGAAGATAGTCTTGGTCTTGGTGTGGGAGGAAGATAGTCTTGGTCGTGATGTGGGAGAAAGATAGTCTTGGTCTTGGTGTGGGAGGAAGATAGTCTTGGTCGTGGTGTGGGAGGAAGATAGTCTTGGTCTTGGTGTGGGAGGAAGATAGTCTTGGTCTTGGTCTTGGTCTTGGTGTGGGAGGAAGATAGTCTTGGTCTTGGTGTGGGAGGAAGATAGTCTTGGTCTTGGTCTTGGTCTTGGTGTGGGAGGAAGATAGTCTTGGTCTTGGTGTGGGAGGAAGATAGTTTTGGTCTTGGTGTGTATGTGGGAGGAAGATAGTCTTGGTCTTGGTCTTGGTGTGGGAGACTTATGTCCCGTCTTCAGATACAGTTGTGGCCTTTTTACCGACACTCTTATACAGTTTCCTTATCCGTAGAAGTAGGGAGAGGCTGGCAGGGTACAGGGGTGAGGATTCAGTCCCTCTATATCCCTCCAGTCCCTGATACTCGTCTATCTATGCCTCTCTGATCCCCGGAACCCTCCACACCTTTTGCCCCTACGCTCTTTACACCCTCTGTCCACTCCTCCATCGCTCCTCTCAAACACTTCAACCAGTCTTTATTCTCTCCTCGTTCCTATCGACTATAATAATTCCTCCACCACCACCTAGGCCTCTATAGGCTCCTTCTCGTCCACATTTCCACCTCCTGCCCACCTACTCCTCCATACCTTCTCCTCATTTCCATCTCAAAACCCTCTTTTCCATAATTCCTCCACATCCTGCCAAACTCTTCAGGAATATCCTCCCATCATTCGGTTAATTTATCGGTGAAAAAATGAGCTAAATTTAGATTCTGACAGGGAAGTGTCAAAGATGAAGACTTGGGGAGGGGAGGGAGTGAAGGGTTGTGTCGCGGGTGAAGGAAGGGGGAGGGGAGGGATTGAAGGGATGTGTCGAGGATGAAGGGAGGGAGGGGAGGGAGTGAAGGGATGTGTCGAGGATGAAGGGAGGGAGGGGAGGGAGTGAAGGGATGGGTCGAGGATGAAGGGAGGGAGGGGAAGGAGTGAAGGGATGTGTCGAGGATGAAGGGAGGGAGGGGAAGGAATGAAGGGATGTGTCGAGGATGAAGGGAGGGAGGGGAAGGAGTGAAGGGATGTGTCGAGGATGAAGGGAGGGAGGGGAAGGAGTGAAGGGATGTGTCGAGGATGAAGGGAGGGAGGGGAAGGAGTGAAGGGATGTGTCGAGGATGAAGGGAGGGAGGGGAAGGAGTGAAGGGATGTGTCGAGGAAGGGGGAGGGGAGGGAGAAGGAAGGGGGAGTGAAGGGATGTGTCGGGGATGAAGGAAGGGGAAGGGGAGAGAGGACCTGCTGTTTAGGAGGCTCCGAGGAAGTGGGAGAGTCTGGTGTTGAAGGGGTTGGTGTTTTTATGTGACGATGCGATGGAGTGCAAAGTTATGAAGGGAAGGAAGGTTGTTGTTGTTGTTGCTTTTTATTGGGGAAGACGAGGACGCAGTCAAGGAGAGGTCCTCGAAATTTGTATAATGGGTCATAGGTAAATAGGTAATTATAATGAATAGGTGGTATAGGTATAAAACTATTTCTTCTACTACTACTACTACCACTACTACTACTACTACCACCACTACTACTACTACTAACATTATTATAAGAACAACAACTATTGCTACCACTACTACTACTACTACTACCATTATTACAAGAACAACAACTATTACTACTACGGTACTACTACTACTACTACTTCTACTACTACTACTACTACTACTACTACTACTACTACTACTACTACTACTACTACTACTACTACTACTACTACTACTACTCTTACTACTACTATTACTTCTGCCCATCTACTGAACATTCTTTGATTGTCCTTTACTTGACTCAACATTTTACAAATCAACCTTTGCTAAATCTGTTTCTTTTGTCGTCTCCATTATTGCTCCCCCTCCGAGATGCTAATTCTATGAAGGGGCATTATTCATCCTTGTATGATGGAACGAGCCTCTCATATTATGTTGGGGGGCACCTCTTACACGACTTTTTAGACAGGAAGGAGTCATAATAAGCTTTTACTTTCATCAAACTCAACTCCTCCTTAACCCCTGAGGCCCAGAACGTAATTTCCATTGTAATTTGGATACCATTAGACGAATTTTAGTGAATATAAGCAATATTTTATAGATATGACCTGTTTAGTATCTTTGTCGACTAACTAATTTGGTATATTCAGTTACTTTTCGTAATTTTATGGCTAACAACAGACCATTTTATATATCAATGGAAAAATCTGGGTCTCAAGGGGTTAACTAGCTGTCTTCAATAATCCACATTACGCCTCAGTGTTCCATATCCTGAAGTTTTCTACCTTCAATTTCTGAGTTTCTATTTTGCGTAACTTGCTAAGTGTATGTCTTTCCCCCTACTTCCCCGAGACATACACAACTGTAAAACCTTCGCCATTATTATGTCTGTCCATCTCACTAATGCAAGAGTTAACTGGTATCTTCAATCTTTCATATATTTTGCTGGTCATCTCTGAAAACGCTCTGCCATGTATCAGTTTTCTATCTACCTACGACTTTAATTCCTGCTTCCAACAACTCCGTCAATCTAGTACAAACTTGGAGGCAGGACCAAATTTGTGGCACTGGGCATGGAAACATTTCTTTAGAGTTTCCTATTCTTCATTATTCGTATATTTAAATAGGACCAACAAAGCATTCTGCAGTTACTGTCAAATACTCAATTTTATGCACATTTAATTTTACACAATGTGGAAATAATTTTATGGCCTTTGATAAACACTATATAATATAATTCAGTATGGGAGTGGTGTCGATTTTTTTTTTTTTTTTTTTTTTTTTCTTTTTTTTTTACATCACAAAGGACTGGCCAAGGATTGCATCATTTGAGTACAATTTTACTACGAGAGCCATAGGATGTCATTTATTCTGACTTTTCTGTTGACATAATTACGAATATTCTATGTAGCTAAGTTTAATTTCGATCAACCCATCCTGTGTCACTGACAATAAATATTGATTGTGTTTTTTCCCAACAAGAATCCAAGAATTATTATATTGTGTTTATTAAAGCCATAAAACTATTTCCACATTGTGTATAAATAAATGCGTATACAATTAAGTACTTACTAACTGTAGAATGCTTTGTTGGTCATATTTATATATACGAATAATGAAGAAAAGGAAGCTCTACAGAACTGTTTCCATGCCCAGTGCCACAAATTTGGTCCCGCCTCCGAGTTTGTACCAGATTGACGGAGTTGTTGGAAGCAGGAATTCCCAGCTAATGTTGTTGAAGCCAGCGAAATAACTACATTAGAAAATTGACTTGAAAAAGAGAGGCGTATCGAGACAACATTGGAATAATTTATTTGGTCTTCCATTACAAATTTTTTATAGAGTGGGGCAAATAATTGAGATTTTCTTCACCTCTTTTCATTCTACATAGTACATTTGTCAATCTCTATATACTTACAGAAAATGGTGCAATAGTAATAGTAGTAGTAGTAGTAGTAGTGGTGGTAGTAGGGGTACGTAGTAGGAGTAACAATAATGATGATAGTCATGGTAATAGCGATAATAATGATATAGATAATGATAGTAATGATAATGATAATAACAATAACAATGATAACGATGATAGTAAAACAATAGAGAACTTGAACAACATACTGCCTTCCCTCTCTCCCTCCCTCCTCTAATCCTGCCCCTCTCCCTCCCCTCCCCTCCTCTTCGTCACTAAGAATAAAAATGAGAACAAACAGATAATGAGTCACTGAAATCTCTCTCTTTCTCTCTCTCTCTCTCTCTCTCTCTCTCTCTCTCTCTCTCTCTCTCTCTCTCTCTCTCTCTCTCTCTCTCTCTCTCTCTCTCTCTCTCTCTCTCTCTCTCTCTCTCTCTCTCTCTCTCTCTCTCTCTCTCTCTCTCTCTCTCTCTCTCTCTCTCTCTCTCTCTCATCACCACGCATGAGCGGTTGTTTACTTCTTTCTGTTTTTGAAAGCCTTTATGGAGAGAGAGAGAGATAAAGAGAGAGAGAGAGAGAGAGAGAGAGAGAGAGAGAGAGAGAGAGAGAGAGAGAGAGAGAGAGAGAGAGAGAGAGAGAGAGAGAGAGAGAGAGAGAGAGAGAGAGAGAGAGGAAAAGAAATTAAGCTGCTTATGACATCTGATCGCAAATGACGAATCATGGAGATTGAAATATACGTTCCAAAAATGGATGTTCGGAAAATTACGTTGCAGTTTTGAAAGTTAATGACATTTTTTTTACTCTGGTGATAAAAAAAAAAAAGAGAGAGAAACGAAGGGAGGAATATATTTATGGTGAAGTGTGATGGTGAGAGAATGGTGATCTTGTTGTTGTTCGAGTTTTTCACTATTTTTTGCTTAATCTTCCTTAATGTTATGTTTTGATGCAGTTAATTTTCCCTGAATTTCTTTGTTTCTCTCTGTGTCTTTTCGCTCTTTGCTCACATATTTACTGACTTTCATTACTTATCTCTCTCTCTCTTTCTTTCTTTCTTTCTCTCTCTCTCTCTCTCTCTCTCTCTCTCTCTCTCTCTCTCTCTCTCTCTCTCTCTCTCTCTCTCTCTCTCTCTCTCTCTCTCTCTCTCTCTCTCTCTCTCTCTCTCTCTCTC
>JACEEZ010013719.1:292500-300000 GCA_016584305.1 Chionoecetes opilio
GACATTATCATTATTATTATTGTTGTTATTACCAAACCTTCTACAAGTATAAGTACTATTACCTCTACTGCTTCCATTACTACTTCTAACCTTACAATCACTACTACTACTACTACTACTGTCGTATCAGTTCAATATGGAAGGAGATGTAATAACGGAAGCAGAACAAAGCAGAATAAGGAAGGAATAAGGAAGAGAAGAAAGGAACCAAGAATAAGATGATATGGTAAACAGATAACAAGACCGCGCAGATAAACGTCACTGACCGCGCAGAGGGAAGGGAAAATAAGGTAATCAAATGAAAGTAATGAAAGGAGAATCAGATTAAAGTACCCACTCAAAGAGAAAGTCAGAGTTAAGGCAAGTAAACAGACGGACAGTTATAGAGGTAAGTGATATATACTGTTTCTCCTGCCTCTTGGAGTGTGGGCGGAACATTACAGGTGGGCGGGGCTTGAGTCCGCGTACCCCAAAATACTGTATATAAGACGGGCGCCGACGATCAGGAAGAATGGGCCGCCATCAGGCAAAGGGCCCATGTCACCCGGAAAAAGGATGACGAATCTACACACACCCATCAGGAAGACACTCTTTCTTTGCACTTTGGCACTGCGTGAAAAGACCCCATGAAGGGAGTTATCGTGAGTAAAGTGTAATCTTTTGTAATGCCATTTAGGTAATTATTGCACTATTATTGTTATTGTTATTGTTATTATTGTAATTATTGTACCGTCTTCAAGTCAGTTTGGTGGGGCTTGAGGTCTTGTTGCAGAGGCTGTAGTTCAGTCTTCATCGAGCTCATGGAGGTATTAAGGGCCTTAATACCTCCATGACCAAGCTGGCAACAGCGTTGGAAGTTTTCGTGCCATAGGATATCCGTCTATAGCGCGCCAGATCCGGACGCGGCGCCAACCCACGTAAGCCACAGCACCGATGACGAGGACAGCAATCGGCAGCAACAGACTCAGCCACTCCGGTAGACTATTTTCTTGTCGCGAAGTGGGGTTCAACAAAGGCTGCAAGCGATGACTGTAGTCCTGCAGGGGAATGGGCTCCAGATCGACACTGCTGGGAAGGCTGATGTTAGTAGCGTTCACAAGAAAGTCATGTTCCCATGATGTGTAGCTACGATGTAATGAGAAAGGATACAGTTGAATCTGCAAGGGCGTTGGCAGGAAGTGTGAGGAGGATGCAGGGAGATAAAAGGTATCACCCCGTAAGCTTCATTCTTGTCCTACTTTTTAAGTTCCAATATTTTTTATAGTGTATCATGTTGCAGATATAGAGCGGTTAGGGCATGTCAATGTAATATCTAGTGGGTGGCTAGTTGAACATGTCCAACCGTTAGGCTCCTTAATGAATATTGGAGGAAAATCCTTTACAATAAGTTTCTTACACAATGTTGCCGCTGAGGCGGTCTTCAAAAATACTGCAAGTTCATAAGATTCCGAAGTTGCGGAATATACTGGTCCAAGAGGTGGACAGATTAACACAGAATTATGTTTCCTACATGTATTAAAAGCATCAGTTAAAATATATGCAGGTCTAGATTCACCAATGACTAAGTATTGCTTTGAGGGCGAATGCACCATGAAGGAATCAGTATAAGGTTTATGATAATAAAGAGATGACATGTGAAATACATTAAAAGTATTATCTGGATTCCCTCTAAGTGGGATTAGTAAGTAGAAGCTTAATCCTTGTAATGCAGTTGGTTTATGAACAACACGAATTGCAGCTCGGTGTAATCCTAGACATTCTGGCTTTGGAGGGAACAATAATCCTGCGGTAATAATGTAGCGACTAAATAAGTCACCCCTTTCAGTCTCCGTGTTTCCGTGCTCTACCAAGTGCGGTCTCTATACAGAGAATCAGAGTAGCACGGAGACTACTCTATTTATAATCTTCAATCATTGTTATGGTAATTATCAGGTGTTTGCATTGTTATCAGCTTATCAATATATTCAATTATGTACAACGTAAAATCAGCACTATACACCAGGAAGTATCCTTGGTGTAACTCGCATGTCTTGGCGAGTGTTTGCATAACACCTTGGAAAACAATTATTTATGAGAAATGAAATTTGTATATATACTCCAGAATTTGTGAAATAAAATTAACCTGAACTGGACAAATGAGTATCCTTCATTCCAGCTAAACCAAAGCAATAAACACTCCACCTAGTTACAAATGGTGACCCCGGAGTGTAAGCTAACGGTTTCTAGGTGGCTTTAACTGGTGCTGTCCATCTCGGCATAGAAATATAATTTCTATGCTTTGCTGGACACAAGAGCATCTTTCTCCTAGTCGTGGGACCTGCGTCTTCGGAAGCATTCGTCCCATGGCTCCCGCTGTATATTCCTAGCCTCCAGCTTCACTGGTGATTGCTAGGATGTAAGCGGGATAGGGAGAATTACACGTTACGTGTAGCGCCACCTAGTCAGGTTCCCCACCCAACCCCGGCACCTTCTGTGCCTTCCTCAGGGCATTTTTGCCCTCAGACGCCTTACTGCGTCCTCAGCGGCCTATGCGCATTCAGCGCGGCCACTACCCCGCCAGGCGCCTCACTGCGTCCTCAGCGGCCTTATGCGCATTTAGCGCGGGCCCTGCTTCCTCCGAGGCCTCACTGCGGCTTATGCGCATTTAGCGCGGCCGCTGCCTTCCTCCAGACGGCTCACCGCGTCCTCAGCGGCCTTATGCGTGTTTAGCGCGGGCCCTGCTTCCTCATACGCCTCAGTGGCCTATGTGCACTCAGCGCAGCCACTTCACCCTCTGACGCCTCCTTGCGCCCTCAGCACGACCTCACGCACATTCTGCGCAGCCCCACAGTGTTAACGTGATTCACTCCACGGCCGCCGCTCGCCGCCCTATGGATTACTCACCACCCTGTGGATTACTCACCGCCCTGTGGATTACTCACCGCCCTGCGGATTACTCAACCCTCAACTCCACAGTGTTAAAGTGACTCGTTCCACGGCCGCCGCTCGCCGCCCTATGGATTACTCACCGCCCTGTGGATTACTCACCGCCCTGCGGATTACTCAACCCTCAGCTCCACAGTGTTAACGCGACTCACTCCACGGCCGCCGCTCGCCGCCCTATGGATTACTCATCGCCCTGTGGATTACTCAACCCTCAGCTCCACAGTGTTAACGCGACTCACTCCACGGCCGCCGCTCGCCGCCCTATGGATTACTCATCGCCCTGTGGATTACTCACCGCCCTTTGGATTACTCACCGCCCTGTGGATTACTCATCACCGGCGGCACCACTGCCATGGCGTCAACACTGCCTCGCCCGCGACTTACTGCCGGCGGCACCACTGCCATGGCGCAACACTGCCACGGCGCAACACTGCCACGCCCGCAACACAAGCCGGCGGCACCACAGCCATGGCGCAACACTGCCACGCCCGCAACACAAGCCGGCGGCACCACAGCCATGGCGCAACACTGCCACGCCCGCAACACAAGCCGGCGGCACCACAGCCATGGCGCAACACTGCCACGCCCGCAACACAAGCCGGCGGCACCACTGCCATGGCGCAACACTGCCACGCCCGCAACACAAGCCGGCGGCACCACAGCCATGGCGCAACACTGCCACGCCCGCAACACAAGCCGGCGGCACCACTGCCATGGCGCAACACTGCCACGCCCGCACACAAGCCGGCGGCACCACTGCCATGGCGTCAACACTGCCTCGCCCGCGACTTACTGCCGGCGGCACCACTGCCATGGCGGTAACACTGCCACGCCCGCAACACTGCCGGCGGCACCACTGCCATGGCGTCAACACTGCCTCGCCCGCGACTTACTGCCGGCGGCACCACTGCCATGGCGGTAACACTGCCACGCCCGCAACACTGCCGGCGGCACCACTGCCATGGCGTCAACACTGCCTCGCCCGCGACTTACTGCCGGCGGCACCACTGCCATGGCGGTAACACTGCCACGCCCGCAACACTGCCGGCGGCACCACTGCCATGGCGTCAACACTGCCTCGCCCGCGACTTACTGCCGGCGGCACCACTGCCATGGCGGCAACACTGCCAAGCCAGCAAACTGGTCACCACGCCCTCCACATCAACATCGGCAACAGAAACACCAGCAGCACCGCTCCACCAACCAACGTCTCGTTCCTCCTCCCGCGTCACTAGGGGGGGGGTACTGTAGCGACTAAATAAGTCACCCCTTTCAGTCTCCGTGTTTCCGTGCTCTACCAAGTGCGGTCTCTATACAGAGAATCAGAGTAGCACGGAGACTACTCTATTTATAATCTTCAATCATTGTTATGGTAATTATCAGGTGTTTGCATTGTTATCAGCTTATCAATATATTCAATTATGTACAACGTAAAATCAGCACTATACACCAGGAAGTATCCTTGGTGTAACTCGCATGTCTTGGCGAGTGTTTGTATAACACCTTGGAAAACAATTATTTATGAGAAATGAAATTTGTATATATACTCCAGAATTTGTGAAATAAAATTAACCTGAACTGGACAAATGAGTATCCTTCATTCCAGCTAAACCAAAGCAATAAACACTCCACCTAGTTACAATAACAGCTATCTCATCTAGCAATGTCAAAAGTTTTTCATTAGTAATAAGGTTTGGGGAAACATGTTTCCATCATTTTTTGCAATCCTATTCTTAAATTAACCTGGTCTGCAGAGATAGTGCTAAGCATGGAGGTGTTAAGGGCCTTAATACCTCCATGGGGCTAAAGGCAAATTGGACATGCATTCAAGTTTCCATCAGTAACAAATGTTTATTATTGGCAAGCACCTCTTCAAACATTTGATTAATTAACAACAGTTATGTTCGTTACTGCTTCCAACGTATCACTAGCATGATGTACATTTGTCAAATCTTTAAGAGTCACATTGAGAATTACTGAATGGACATTAAGGAGTATTTTGTCCTGCTCCGTGAAAGTATCAAGGGAGTGCAGGCGACGGTGAATGAAATCATTCTGATCTTGCGTGGCAGTACCAAATAAAGCATAAACAATAGACCCAAGGACATTTATTTCCTCTCTTGTTTTCATGTTACGCACTCGCATAGCATCATTCATATTATATCCTAAGATGTGTGTTATATAGTCCGAGATTAAAAATTTAAAATCTGAATTCTTTTTTATCAAAACCTACATTTTCTTAAATAAAACTAGATAAAAAATTGTCCTTTTTTTTACGAATTTCTTTTGTCTCTCGTTTTCATTTCCTTTTATTTTTCTAAAAGACAGTTTGAATCTGTTACTTTAACTCATTACCTCACCACCACCACCACCACCTTCACGCACTGATCCTATTGCACCATGCTGACTCTACTTTCCACGGTGTGTGTGTGTGTGTGTGTGTGTGTGTGTGTGTGTATGTGTGTGTGTGTGTGTGTGTGTGTGTGTGTATGTGTGTGTGTGTGTAAGTGTGTGTGTGTGTATGTGTGTGTGTATGTATGTGTGTGTGTGTGTGTGTGTGTGTGTGTGTGTGTGTGTATGTGTGTGTGTGTGTATGTGTGTGTGTATGTGTGTGTGTGTGTGTGTGTGTGTGTGTGTGTGTGTGTGTGTGTGTGTGTGTGTGTGTGTGTGTGTGTGTGTGTGTGTGTGTGTGTGTGTGTGTGTGTGCGTGCTTGCAATTTGTAATATTTATCTATTTTTATTCCGTCTCTTTTTTTCCCCCTCTTAATTTTCTACATATTCCCCTTGTGATTTTAATGTCTGTATTTTTTTTTTCTCTCTCTCATTGTAGTTGAAGAGAGTAGTGTTGTTTACCTCTCACGTCCCACCTGACCTTTCCAAGACTCCCCTGAGCACTGGGGGCCCGGAACTCCCACCCTCCCTCCTCTCCTTCATCCCTCCCTTGTTTCTCTCGCGTCTCTCCTTTTAACCTGAGTGAGCGTAGTTTACATCTTACATAATTTTTCTTTTTTATTATTTCAGTTTTTGCCACTCTATTTTTCTCTCTTGCGACATTGTTGCATCATTTTTTCTGCAGTGCCCTGGATGACATTTTTTTTCTCTTTCTTTCTCCTTCCCACGCTCCCCCTCCTCTTCGGGTGTAGTGAGGCAGTGGGAGTATTAAAGTAAATATAATCTTGACATCAACGTTACCCTCGCGACCTAGTAATTAAAGCAGTGCACATCTTTCAGCTCCAAAAATCTTTACATGGTGTTCTGGGTCAAAACAAGGAAATTTGTGTACAAGAAGCCCGAGGTAATTTTGGCACTATGCAATTTTCTGACGAGACTCCACTTCGAATACGCGTTGTAGTTTTGTTAACAATATGAAAACATCAAAACGCTTATGATGTTAAAAAGAATCGAGCTATAAAATCAATCTGAACGTGTATGGATATCAAACTTTATGAATATCTTATAGAAATATTATAAATGGAAAGGATAACCAAATGCAGCATATCAATTTGGTCAACAATATAAAAGCACCAAAGCACTTGAGAGGATACAAAAATCGCGTTACAAAAGTAATCCCAACGTGCAAAGATCAAACTTCATGAATATATTCCGGAAAGATTATACATGCAAATAAAAACATCTTTAAGGGGGAGCAAAGCAATTTCACACGTAAACAAAGGAAGCAGGAAAACAATGACCAAAGCTGACACGGAACTTTTACGATACACCGACACTGAAGATTACAACTATTCAATATCTTTACCCTGTTAACGAGACTATTATATACCTGACCAAACCTAACCTAACCTAGCCTAAAATAACTTAACATAGCACAAAGACATAACCTAGCCTAACCTAAGCAGAGACATAATCTAACCTAACCCAGCCTAAAATAGCATAACATAGCATAAAGACATAACCTAGCCTAACCTAAGCTAGAGACATAACCTAACCTAACCTAAAGACATAACTTAACCTAACCCAGCCTAAAATAACATAACATAGCATAAAGACATAACCTAGCCTAACCTAAGCTAGAGACATAACCTAACCTAAGCAGAGACATAATCTAACCTAACCCAGCCTAAAATAACATAACATAGCATAAAGACATAACCTAGCCTAACCTAAGCTAGAGACATAACCTAGCCTAACCTAAAGACATAACTTAACCTAACCCAGCCTAAAATAACATAACATAGCATAAAGACATAACCTAGCCTAACCTAAGCTAGAGACATAACCTAACCTATCCTAAAGACATAACTTAACTTAACCTCGCCTAAAATAACATAACATAGCATAAAGACATAACCTAGCCTAACCTAAGCTAGAGACATAACCTAACCTAACCTAAAGACATAACTTAACCTAACCCAGCCTAAAATAACATAACATAGCATAAAGACATAGCCTAGCCTAACCTAACCTAGAGACATAACCTAGCCTAACCTAAAGACATAACTTAACCTAACCCAGCCTAAAATAACTTAACAGCATAAAGACATAACCTAGCCTAACCTAAGCTAGAGGCATAACCTAACCTAAACTAAAGACATAACTTAACGTAACCCAGCCTAA
>JACEEZ010013719.1:310000-337500 GCA_016584305.1 Chionoecetes opilio
CAGATGACACCAAATTAGGCGGTAAAGCATATACTAGAGAAAACTGCGAACTCATACAAAGTGATCTCAACAAACTATCAGATTGGAGTGACAAATGGCTATTAAAATTCAATTCCGATAAATGTTTAAAGTAATGCATATAGGCAACGATAACTCAAATATAACTATCAAATGCAAAATAAATCGTTAAATGAAGTACAGCAGGAAAAGGATTTAGGTGTCATCATCAGTAATGATCTGAAAACCAGTCCGCATTGCCTAGCTGCCAGTAAAAAGGCAAAAAAATGATTTGGGCTTTATTAAACGCAACTTTGAACATAAAACTCCGAAAGTGGATGACACAATTATACACGTCCTTGGTTAGGCCGCACTTGGAATATGCCGTTCAATTCTGGTCGCCCTGTTTCGTAAAAGATCAAACCAAATTGGAATCAGTGCAAAGAAGAGCAACCCAAAAAAATTCCATCTCTGCGAAATTCATCTTATGAAGAGAGACTGCGGAAACTTGATATTTTCCTTAAAGGATCGAAGAATCCGTGGGGACTTGATAGAAACCTTTAAGATCCTAAAGGATTTGATGTCATTAATCAAGAGAACCTATTCGAACTTTCAATCAAGTGACAACAAGAAATAATGGTTTAAAACTAAAAGGTCAACGTTGCATCACCAATCTCCGTAAAAATTATTTCAATGTTAGAGTCGTTGATCGATGGAACAAGTTACCAGCAAATGTTGTCGGAGCCAGCACAATAACTACATTTAAAAACAGACTTGACGCGCACTGTAAAGTAAATGGGTATTGATAGTGCGATTTCGTATCTAGTCCCCCGTATCGATTAGTTGTAGTGGTAGTGGTAGTGGTAGTTGTAGTTAGTATATTTCATACCCTATCTTTCTGCACTACGAAACTTCCATGTTCCTATTTTTTAGGGACATGGTATCATTTTCCAACTGTTTTCTTACATGTAGTTGATAGTTAGTAGTATGTAGTTTCAGCAGATACCCTCGTCATGGACCAATAGGTCTCCTGGTGTCTGTTATTCCTATGTAATCCTATGTAATCCTCCTCTCCTCCTCCTCCTCCTCCTCTCCTCCTCCTCCTCCTCCTCCTCCTCCTCCTCCTCCTCCTCCTCCTCCTCCTCCTTATCCACCTTCCCCGCTTCCTCCTCGTTTTGACCATTAGGAAGGAACATGAAAGGCAGTTAATGTAAGAATCAGTAATAGTTGTGCCATCCCCAATCTCTCTCTCTCTCTCTCTCTCTCTCTCTCTCTCTCTCTCTCTCTCTCTCTCTCTCTCTCTCTCTCTCTCTCTCTCTCCTCTCTCTCTCTCTCTCTCTCTCTCCTCTCCTCTCTCTCTCTCTCTCTCTCTCTCTCTCTCTCTCTCTTCTCCTCTCTCTCTCTCTCCTCTCTCTCCTCTCTCTCTCTCTCTCTCTCTCTCTCTCTGTCTCTCTCCTCTCTCTCTCTCTCTCTCTCTCTCTCTCTTCTCTCTCTCTCTCTCTCTCTCAAAACACCACCATTCACTTCCTCACTAATTTATCCTTTCATCTTCACCCCTGCTGAGAATGTTTATCACTTTCCTCTTCCCTTCCTCTTCGTTCTTTTTTATTACACATTTCCTTTACTGCATAATTTGTCCCTTCTTATTTTCTCTCATTCACCCTTTTCCCTCACCTTATCTCCTCTTATTTCCCTCCTTTCTATTCGCGTCTCCACCTTTTCTGTCCGTCAATTATATTCCTTACAAATAAGGTATAATCCTCCTCAGCCCCGACCTCACTTCCATGTCTAACCGCTCTAATTACCTCCAGGTGACTTCCTAATACTAATAATTCCCTCACCTTATCTCCTTATTTCCCTCCTTTCTATTCGTTTCTCCACCTCTCTCATCACGCATTCCTGAGGAGATGAAAACGTTGATTTGTCTGGCCTTGCTTTAATTTTTGTTTTTATGGACAGCTTTGACATTTAATTTTTTTTTTTTTTTTACATCACAATGAACTGGCCAAGGGCACAACAAAAATGGGTAACACAAAGCCCGCTTAGTTGCCAGTCCCTCAATAAAGAAGACAGTAAGAGAATAAAATAAAAACAGAGGGGTAGGCCAATTTAGTTTTGACATGAAAGTAGCATAACGAAGAGGGAGAGGAGGAGGAAAAGAAGATGATGATGATGATGATGATGATGATGATGATGATGATGAAGGAGGAGTAGGGAAAGATGAAAGACAAAAAAAGGAAAAAGATGAAACGATCCATAATATCATATATCCTAAAATGTCCTTTTTTTTTCTTATCTGCTTTTGCTAAATTGAAGATACGGAATGAATTGAGTTCGTTATAATAGAAATAAATAGAAATATAAGTAAGTGCAGCGGAGGTATGTATTTTGTATGAAGAAAAAAGAAGAATTTATTGGAGAAAGGGATGGGACGGAGGGTATGTACTGTATATGAAAGAGAAAAATGATAGTGAGGGAAGGAAGGAAGTAATAGAAGGAAGGAAGTGGGATTGGTAAAAGGAGGAAGAAAAATAAGGAAACAGTTATTTGGTGGGGAAGAGAGTCAACTTTTTATCATGGAGAGGAAGGAAGGAAAGCGAAGGGATTGAAAAGGGCAAAAGGGAAAAGATTGAGGACAGAAAGGAAAGAAAATAAGGAAAAGAGGGAAATTTAGAAATACGAAAAGTAGAAGAAAGGAAATAGCAAATCTAAAAAAAATGGGAGGAAGAGGAGAGAAGTGGAAGAAGGGAAAGCAGAGGAGAGGAAGAGGAATGAAAAAGAGATAAGGAGAGAGGGATGGAGGATAGAGGAGGGAGTATTTATCAAATGGAGACCCGAAGTAATGAATGGCCCCCAAATGCAGCCCAGCACGATACTCTTTTCTCACTTAATGGTTTCCGCCGCCACCCTAACACCAGTAAAAAAAAAAAAAAAGAGAGAGAGAGAGAGAGAGAGAGAGAGAGAGAGAGAGAGAGAGAGAGAGAGAGAGAGAGAGTAGTGAGTGAGTAAGTGAGCGTGATACAGAGAGATAGAGAGAGAGAGAAAGAGTCAAAGAGAGAGAGGAAGAGTGAAAGTGAGTGAGTGAGTGAGTGAGTGAGTGAGTGAGTGAGTGAGTGAGTGAGTGAGTGAGTGAGTGAGTGAGTGAGTGAGAGAGAGAAGAGAGAGAGAGAGAGAGAGAGAGAGAGAGAGAGAGAGAGAGAGAGAGAGAGAGAGAGAGAGAGAGAGAGAGAGAGAGAGAGAGAGAGAGAGATGATTGGGTGTTAAGCGTGGAGGTGGTGACGGAGGCTTACCCTGAGGGACGCTTACCTTTCCCTTATAAGACCCCTGGGGAGGCTGGGCGGCGCATCGAGGGACCACTGGCTTATACAGGGATTAATATGTTTTTTCTAGTGATCGAGGAAAGAGGAAAGAGGAGGAGGAACACGAAGGAACACAAAGGATGAACAATCAGCAGCAAACTTATTGGTCCTGACGAGGCTATTTGTGAGAAACTACTCTAATTAATCTAAAGAGAGACAAAGGATGGTAATGACGAGGGTTCCTACCACCCTCCAATGCCTTTAACCGAGACTGGCAAGAAAGGATGAAAATCTGTGCAACATGGAAAAGTGTGTTTCTATAGGAGCGAGATGAAAAGAATAAATATGCTATCAATAATTTTACTACTTCGCAGGTCAATTTTTTTTATAATCGTTACAAGATCAACAGTAGCAACCTCATTCCTCTACACAGAAGAAGCGACATTTCGATAGTACACTCGGAGATTCTGTTTAAACTGATACTATGACAGTGCGGGAGTTGAAGTCAAAGTACCTAACTAATCTATTTTTGAAAGTTGTAAATGTCATACTGTCAACGATATTGGAGGGAAGAACATTATATTTATTCACAACCAGATTAAACAAGAAACGTTTGGCTACATTTAACGGACATTTTGCGATAAAGTATCCTTGTTTTTAAATATAGACGCGAAATTATTATTTACTAAGTGTTGCAGCCATTTCATTTCAGTCATTCGAGTGGTTATCATGAGGAAGAGGAGGATGAGGACTTGATATATTGATCCGTTACTATTAAAAAAACCTTCTGACAATAGTGTTACATCGCTGTATATGAAATGGCAGTTGTTTCTGGCACTTGTGTTGGTTTCAAGATCAGTGATCATATTGTAATCATTGTTCCCAAATATTAGAATACCGATTTTTTGTCCTCTAGTCTTTATGTTGCCTTTTCTTTTCAGTGTAAATCTTTAAATTCCGGACTATCATCTTAAGACCTGATTCTAAAAGACGGGAGCAATTTTACGTTGTCATTGCACACTTCCTTGTAATTTGATGTGCTTCCTGCAGTAGTTTGAAATCAGTTTTGTAATTAGGAAGCAAGATTACACTGGTTATTGGTGGTCGGGTTTTTGTACGAGGTATAGAGTGGTAACCACAATTTTTGGTCTTATCAAAGTGGCTCGTGATGAACCTTCGTAATATTGTTCTTTTACTCCTGAACGTGAATGGCATGTACTACCTCGTGTCTATGATATTGAAAACATTAATTTCTTCAAATTATTTCATCACGTATTTTGGTTCACTATGATTTATATATTTGAATACTTCATGTGGGCCCAAAGTATGTAGTTGTCGAAAATATAGAACGCCTTTGCCTCTTATATACAAGAGGCAAAGGCGTTCTTTATTTTATATAGGACTATAGGACCATAGCGTGATTTTGTGGCCATGTTTCTCGTAGAACTGTAATATTTCCTAGTGAGTGTTTTAAGTTTTTCTTATATTCATATAATTCTCAGGCTCTGACACAATGAAATAAGTCCAAACTGAAGCAAGGTACACCACTAAGTACTTGTCTCTCCCAGTGTTTACATGTGTTTACAAAGAATTCCAGGACGATGGTTAGTGATTAGTATATTCTCTATAGAAGCCTTGTTGTACAATAAGCTACATTATCTATGAAACAGTGTTGTTATCTTTTGATCTGACTTTCTTCCTTGTATTTGAATATCTCTTTTGTAATTACTGTTTACATGTTTCATAGTAGGTAGTTAAGCACCAAATTGGTTTCACTTTCCTATATAAATCTGATTTTACATTTGCCCTAGATTCTGTTTTTCAAGAAATCTGCTCCGTCCCATCGTCTGCCTGACTGGAAGCCGCGACGACGGTTCACGTAAGCGACACCCGTGATCCAACATATAACTGTGTCAAGCTGAGGACTATCGCCATCTCGATCGACGAGATTTCATCTGGGTCGGCTACGCGGGGCTTATAATCTTGGGTTGTACACAGTTCCCCGCCGCGGCAGATGTTAGGCCATGACGCCAGGAGGCCGGAGTCAACCCCCGCTAACACCCAGTACACCTATTTAATGCTGGGTGGACACTGGACAGGAGCACGGGTGTAAGGAGACCGCCTATCTTTCTCCGCTCCGCCCGGGGATCGAACTCAGGATTTCATGACAGTGAGCCGAGCGTGCTAACCACTGCACTATGGAGTACCGGAAGAGGAGGAGGAAGATGGTTAATATAATGTAAGCCAGGCAAGTGGATGGGGGTTGGGTAGCGCTGTGGTAAGCGGGATGAAAGTACGCATTGGAAGAGAGGAGAAAACGCGGCTGAAAAATCTCCACGAAAGCGGAAATGTTCTAGTTTGGACGCACAGGCTTTATGGAACACTAGCCGCAAAGCCGCCCTCCGGGCGGACTTTTTGGCTAGCTCCTGCGGAGGGCTATTGGTGGTGGGCCTTCGGCCCACCACCTGTGTTTGGTGGGCCTTCGGCCCACCAAACACGGACTCTCCAGATAGCCCCTTCTAACTTTCCTGAAATCATGGATGTAGAAATGTATGTATTACCCCCCCCCATTCACTCACCCATTACCCATCACCCCCCACCCATTCACTCACCCATTACCCATCACCCCCCACCCATTCACTCACCCATTACCCATCACCACACACCCATTCACTCACCCATTACCCATCACCCCTCACCTATTCCCTCACCCATCACCCATCACCCCCAACCCATCACCCCCCACCCATTCACTCACCCATCACCCATCACCCCACCCATTCACTCACCCATTACCCATCACCCTACATCAAGGTTTCCTCAATTCTCGCAACCCACTTTTTTTTCACAATTATCGCTAATAGGCTGCTAAAAAAAAAGAAAAGTGATCGGATCATCTCATAATTGGGCTTAAAACCTTCCCCTGGTCAACCCGGTTCCAAAAATGTGCCATATGAGGTGATTGCGCCACGGGGGGCGGAACCTATACCAGACACACACACACACACACACACACACACAGACAGACAGACAGACACACTTTCGCTTATATTTACCATTACCCATCACCCCCATCTATTCCCTCACCCATCACCCATCACCCCCAACCCATCACCCCCACCCATTCACTCACCCATCACCCCACACCCATTACCCATCACCCCACCCATTCACTTACCCAATACCCATCACCCTACATCAAGGTTTCCTCAATTCTCGCAACCCACTTTTTTTTCACAATTATCGCTAATAGGCTGCTAAAAAAAAAAAAAAAGTGATCGGATCATCTCATAATTGGGCTTAAAACCTTCCCCTGGTCAACCCGGTTCCAAAAATGTGCCATATGAGGTGATTGCGCCACGGGGGGCGGAACCTATACCAGACACACACACACACACACACACACACACACACACACACACACACACACACACACACACACACACACACAGACAGACAGACAGACACACTTTCGCTTATATTTACCATTACCCATCACCCCCCACCTATTCCCTCACCCATCACCCATCACCCCCAACCCATCACCCCCCACCCATTCACTCACCCATCACCCCACACCCATTACCCATCACCCCACCCATTCACTCACCCATTACCCATCACCCTACATCAAGGTTTCCTCAATTCTCGCAACCCACTTTTTTTTTCACAATTATCGCTAATAGGCTGCTAAAAAAAAAAAAAAAAAAAAAAGTGATCGAATCATCTCATAAGTGGACTTATGACCTTCCCCTGGTCAACCCGGTTCCAAAAATGTGCCATATGAGGTGATTGCGCCACGGGGGGCGGAACCTATACCACACACACACACACACACACACACACACACACAGACAGACAGACAGACAGACAGACAGACAGACAGACAGACACACTTTCGCTTATATTATTATAGATATGAACAGCAGGTAATAATGCGGGATGAGCAGGGACGGGGCGCGGCTGTGAATGGATGTTTGTGTTAAAGCAGAACAATGGATTGAAATGAGAAAAATTGTTACTCCGCTTTACCTGAAGCCTCGCTCTCCCGGTGGCGGGATCGAGCTGGCATGAGAATATGAGGACCTGAGGAACCAACTCGTGTGCTCAGGATTATTCTCCTGCTTCCTTTTCTCCTACTTTCTACCTTTCTTTATAATATAGATACACGTATGTATGCATGAATATGTGCATGTACAAAGACGTATGTATGTAAGAATGTTCCACCAGTGCTTCATGAAAAAAATTTCTCATCAAAAGAAAACATAGTGAATAGCATGCGCTGCGCTACATCATTATTGCCTCGGCAGTCGCCATGCGTGTTTGTCTTTTTGGGCCTTGAGATTGGAATGGCCGGAGCTGCTCCCTCGCCCCAGGGCAAAGAGTTGGCTGGACGCAGGGCAGGCTGGCGTGTGTGCGTGTTTGCGTTTGGGGGCATGTATAAGAGAGAGAGAGAGAGAGAGAGAGAGAGAGAGAGAGAGAGAGGAGAGAGAGAGAGAGAGAGAGAGAGAGAGAGAGAGAGAGAGAGAGAGAGAGAGAGAGAGAGAGACCAGAGGATGAAAAAGCAAAACAGCATAAAAGTAAATGTAATGGTGTGAATCTAAATAAGTCAAGGGTTGTGTGTGGTGTGTGGTGGAGCAAGAGTGTGTGAAGTTGCTTTCCCGGCATGTTTTCAGGATAATTTTTTAACCACAATTTTTTTCTCTCCTTTTACTGGTTACTTAGGTGAATAGGGATTTTTAAAGGGACTTGGTGCACACTCCACTGTTTAATATGTGTGTGTGGGGGGGGAGGGTGTCTGTGTGTGTGTGTGTGTGTGTGTGTGTGTGTGTGTGTGTGTGTGTGTTGTCGTCCTCCTCGCCCTCCGTCTTCCTCATTATTGCCATCAGGATTTACACATGAGTTGCTTTCATTCCCGTCCACTTCAATCCACCGGGTAAGGGCCTCATCTTCCTCATATCTCTCTCTCTCTCTCTCTCTCTCTCTCTCTCTCTCTCTCTCTCTCTCTCTCTCTCTCTCTCTCTCTCTCTCTCTCTCTCTCTCTCTCTCTCTCTCTCTCTCTCTCTCTCTCACATCAACTTGAAGTTAAATGTGGCGACAAGACTCAGCAAGGAAAACAAATACGTTATATTTTTCGTCGTTTTTTCCTGATTCTTAACTTCTTATAAGGAATCATGTCTTGTGCTTTTTTTGCGCGCACATCTAATGTATTTGTTCGATGCAGCTTCCTCTGATCTACTTATTTCACTTTCTCGTTCATTCTTTATCACTGCCCAGGGCCAAGCAAGCTAATTAACTTATTATTTTATTTACGGAACTTTTGGAAGGAATTGGTTTTTGGAAGGAATAATTTATGTTTTTCATCCATAACACGTTTCTTTAATCCCGCTCTCTTTACTCCGTCTGATATTCTAACCATCGTCCTTACCTTTTTTTTTTTTTACCCTGAAAGAGGTTGCATCTTGCAGGTCTGCGAAAATGTTTAGCGGATCATAATTTTCTCCGTGAGATGACGCGGCGTCGGCGGGTCCGGACCACCCGTCACTTTGAAACAAATGGAGACAATAAGAAATACGAATCTGAGCAAAATTCTAAAGGTTTTAGTCAGGAAAGGAAACGATATGTTTGCCTGGAAGAGGCTATGGAAATAAAGGACGGTGCGGATAGGCGGAGGTAAGGCAGGGACTTGCAGGTTGTGGGTGTGGAAATGCGGTGCCTTGGGCAGCTCTCTGGCATGGCTCCAGAGGCGGCGGGCGTTACTCAGAAAGTGGTGCAGCCTCGGGCTGTTCTGGGCCAAGTTTCGGAGGCGGTAGGGTACAGCGGCGTGGCGCTGCAATGAAGTCTTAGTCGGCGTCTTCTACTGCTGCGTGAGTATATGGACTAACTCCCGGATGGAACAGACAGGCGAGATGGTGGGGGGAATATAGGGACAAGGAGTGCCGATATTCTGCTTGCACAGCAGGGCGAGAGGAAGGAAGTCACTGCTATGGCTCATGTCTCAACGGAGCGACACCGCAGAAAGGATGGCGCCGCGCTGCCTCGCTCCCTCCCACCTGGTAGCGGCGCCCCATTTCACGCCGCGTCACCAGCCTCACCCTAGAAAGTCAAGAGTAATGAATAATTTTTCGCCTCATGGGACCGATGCACACCAGCAGCACCGCCGCCGCCGCAGTATGGATGGTAGGCTGGCCTGGTCTGGCCTCGGCTGAGTCTTGTTAGTTGTAACTTGTGGACTGGGTTTACCTGGTCTGCCTTTACCGGGCTGTGATGGACCTACATGAGCATGAATGGGCTGGAGTTTATTCAGGCTGAGCTTTACCTGTCCAGAGCCTGAAGTAAATCATATCATACTAGACTAAGTTGCACAACCTGAAGTAGTTTTATGCTGAAGTGGGCGTCGTTGGGGACCGTGTGGATTAGGTTTGAGCCTGGTCTTGAAGGCGTATGGGTTGGGCTGATCTGAGTGAAAAGTCTTGACTTGGGAGTGTCAGGGTGAGTATGTTGCAGGCTGGATTAAGCTGTGCTGTGCTGTGCTGGTTCACTCTGGGTTTACGTTAAAGTATGCCAGACAAAATTACGGTGGATGGAACTGGTCTGACTTGATTCGATGTGGGACGGGCTGGCCCGCGATGGCCTTCACAGCTATAGTCAGGTGTGCACGGGCTTATTTCGGCTCATTACCGGTGGTTGTCCTTAATGATCCAGCGAATTAATGGCTTTGAATTTGAGTTTGAATGGAAAAGAAGAGACCAAAGTAGAAAAGGTTACGGAAAATCGCAGATATATATATTTTTTCATAATATATACAGATGGCGGCCAAATTGCTCCATAACTTTTCCTGTGATAGAATACGAAAGAAAGTTATTGAGGCTTAAACCAACAATATTGTCCTGCATAAAAATAAAACCTTCACATATGCTCGTTTCATTCTTCCCCTCCCATCTCTCTCTCTCTCTCTCTCTCTCTTCTCCTCTCTCTCTCTCTCTCTCTCTCTCTTCTATCTCTCTCTCTCTCTCTCTCTCTCTCTCTTCTCTCTCTCCTCTCTCTCTCCTCTCTCTCTCTCTCTCTCTCTCTCTCTCTCTCGCTCTCTCTCTCTCTCTCATTACACCAGCTTCACAATGCTGACTCGCTCCACGGTATAATCCTCTTTCTTCTGCGGCTGGTCCTTATTCTTCTCCTTGCTTTCTGCCTTCAACTCTTATTACGTCCGCCTTTTATTTCATTCCGTTCATATTATCTTCCTCTTCATGCTCCTACTCCTCGTTTGTGTTTTCTCTCTTGCATGATGCTATTCTCATCGTCCTATTGTTTCCACTTCCTCATCCTCCTTGTTCTCCTCCTCCTCCTACACGTGTCGTTCCACTTGGCCGAGAAGTTACTATCTCGGGGACCTGCCACGCGGCCCTCAGAATACAATGTGTGTGCGAGGCAGGGCTCGTAGAGAGAGCTGCTATTGAGATGGAGGATGTGTGTGTGATGGAGGAGGCTGAGGATGTGTGGGGGAAGATGGAGGCGCGAATGAAAGCAGGGCAGGATATGAAATTCATTTTAGAAACGAATAAGGAAAGAAAAATAAGGTCAACAAAAAATATTTATCTTTCATAGGATGCGGGTGGGGTTTGATCCCTATAGCCCTAGGAAGCGGCATGTTATCGGGCACAGCAGAGGGCGACACCCAAGCCCTCACGCCTCTCTGGTTCCCTTATCCTCATCTCATCCACTCCCTCCCTCGCTGCCACCATCAAAAAGGAATTCGGAGCGGTGTTTGGCGTTAGTGTTTCCGTAAATCTTTCCTCAACAATGGAAAAGTCAACCCAATATGAAAAGAGAGATATAAATGTTTATTGGCGTGCAGGAGTAAGTGTGACAGATGGTGACGGGGTCTCTCTCTCCCCTCCTCCTCCTCCGTTCTCCAGGGCAACCAAACACCGCTAATGCTTGTGAAGGAGGTGGCATGGTGGAGGCAATGGTGCACAGGCCGTACTGGCGTCTAGGAGACACTCAGCGTCAGTGGCACGAGTCCTCTCATGCCACAAGTTGGAGTAAGTTATGGAAACTTCCGTTGCAGGAAGGAGAGGAGGGGAGGGCTGCGGTTCCTGCAGAGGCGTCTTGCAGCGGCGGTAAAGGCTGGCGTGTGGCATGATACTAGTCGTCAGGCGGCGCTTCGGACGTGGTAATTAACTATGTTTCAGGAGCACCATTTCCATCCTGCCTTAAGTTGGCGCTCCTTAACTCATGGCAAGTAGCTGAAAATTACTTCCGTAATGTTCGCTTCGCTGCCGCCTGCAATGTAGCATCGCGGCCATAAAGGCAGAGTGCAAGCCTTTACACAGCCCTGCAGCAGCTCATACTATCCCGGGGAGTGATGTTTAATTCTCATGTGCTTCGCAATTATCCGGAAAGTTGAGGGCGCCACATTAGCCAAGAATAGAGAGCGGTGGATATTATGAGCGGGAAAAATATTAGGTTATGTGAAAACAGGTGTCGAGCGAGTGAAGGCCAGGACTTTTACAGCCTGTTTACTGAGAGTGTGTTGGTGCCGCGTCCCGTGTTATGAGGGTCGTTGGTGGAAACATTACCTCGGCTGCTGATGGCAATGGCAAGCGATAGTCCATTGCCAAGAAAGGCCTTAATATCTCTCTCTCTCTCTCTCTCTCTCTCTCTCTCTCTCTCTTTTCTCTCTCTCCTCTCGCTCTCTCTCTCTCTCTCTCCTCTCTTCTCTCTCTCTCTCTCTCTCTCTCTCTCTCTCTCTCTCTCTCTCTCTCTCTCTCTCTCTCTCTCTCTCTCTCTCTTTGTCTTTCTCCCTCTCTCTCTCTCTCTCTCTCTCAACTTTTTTTCCTACAACGGCCGCATCAGATCAGCAGGCAAGTGGGCGGACGGGCAACAAGAAGGGCGGCAGGCCTAGCGTGGCTGTCCTCCGGGTGTTTGTTTTGCCCGGTGGAGGGAGGCGCGGCGGACACTCCACCCCGACGTGACGGAAACGCTGCGGCGAGGACACGCAGGAAGGATCGAGGAAATCCCAAAGACTACCTCCCGCTCTTCCATGCTACGTTATCTCTTCTCCCTTCCTCCCTCGCTGCTTTTCTTTCTTCATCCCTCCCTCGCCCTTCACGTCCCAGTCAGTAATATCCGGTTATCAGGAAACAAGCGATCCTCACGCGACCAATATATCACAAATAATTGACTAAATAGCCAGGTGTACCCCAATGATGGCAAGGGAGAGCAGGTTGAGGCTCCAGCATGACAATTAACAGGCGACCCTTGTACAGCTGCAAGGCAATACCTTCACCTAAATAGCCTAACAACGCCTGTCAAAAAAAGGCTCACTCCTTTAAAACACATTTTCAGCTTTTATTCTTTAATATAATAATTTAATTTATTTATTATGGAAATTTTGATCTTATTATAGTTTCCTATTTTCTTCTAGTTTATCTTTCCTCCTAAATCCGAATACTCCTCTCCTATCAAATTCCACGGCTGTTTTTTAATACTGCATGGTATCTTTCTCACATATTTCCTGCCGGCCTCGACCTGAGGGGAGGTAGGGGTGGGGAATCGCATCCCTCAACTTTGCTATTCTTTTGTCTCTAACACGTAGAAACTACAGTGGTAGAAAGTAGACACACAGGCAGCCGCGTTTGACCTAATAGGGGAGTTGATGTCTGTTCTTCCTTTGTATTTCTTTATATTCCTCCTCGTCCTCCTCCTCACCTTCGAAAACCCCGTAGGTGAGGGTAACACAGGTAAACTGAGCATTAAGCCAGGTGTTCTCCGCCTGCCTGAACCCTCTGGTGCCAAGGGTTACCTGCCTTGTACACCTGCCGCCCATTTACCTGCTTCAGGGATCAGGGGAGTTACGGCCTATGGCAAGGAGAGGGGCGGGCTGTGCTAAGATGTAGTGTTTGTTCAGTTTTGTTTGCCTATTTTTGAAGATTTGAGTCAGTTCTCGTGGACAGTATTATATTATATACGAGGTTGGTATAGCAAGATGAGAATGGGTGCATGGGCTGGAACGCAGGGCAAAATATAGTCTTGTGTCGTATTTTGTAATGGCAACGATGATCTATCTTTTGGTACACCAGATCGACCATTTGGGTGGCCTCTACTCAAGGGACGAGGAGTGCAACGTGCTATGTTTTCAGATTTTTGTTTAACATTATAAGGGACTAACTTGGGCGAAAAAATGTAATAAAAAAGCCACCTCATTGCCAGTCCCCGTATAGCGTATGGCAAGACTCCCTCATTGCCAGTCCCCGTATAGCGTATGGCAAAACTCCCTCATTGCCAGTCCCCGTATAGCGTATGGCAAGACTCCCTCATTGCCAGTCCCCGTATAGCGTATGGCAAGACTCCCTCATTGCCAGTCCCCGTATAGCGTATGGCAAGACTCCCTCATTGCCAGTCCCCGTATAGCGTATGGCAAGACTCCCTCATTGCCAGTCCCCGTATAGCGTATGGCAAGACTCCCTCATTGCCAGTCCCCGTATAGCGTATGGCAAGACTCCCTCATTGCCAGTCCCCGTATAGCGTATGGCAAGACTCCCTCATTGCCAGTCCCCGTATAGCGTATGGCAAGACTCCCTCATTGCCAGTCCCCGTATAGCGTATGGCAAGACTCTCTCATTGCCAGTCCCCGTATAGCGTATGGCAAGACTCCCTCATTGCCAGTCCCCGTATAGCGTATGGCAAGACTCCCTCATTGCCAGTCCCCGTATAGCGTATGGCAAGACTCCCTCATTGCCAGTCCCCGTATAGCGTATGGCAAGACTCCCTCATTGCCAGTCCCCGTATAGCGTATGGCAAGACTCTCTCATTGCCAGTCCCCGTATAGCGTATGGCAAGACTCCCTCATTGCCAGTCCCCGTATAGCGTATGGCAAGACTCCCAAAAGGGGATTGGGTGGTGTCATGATACTCCTCTCCTGAATTAGTTTAGTTGTAGGAAGGAGAACAAATAGAATCAGAATTAGAGTTCGAGAGCTTACCCTAGCAAGGGATGTCCCCGCCTCCTCCGATGCGGTGAAGCACAGTGCCCTTCCTTGAGTCTTCCCCCAGAACGAGGCAAGACTTAATCCGATAATCCCGTACGTCACAAAGGAAGCAAAGTCTGTGTCGTGGTTTGCTTTCTGTGTTTGAAAATGATATTATTGTGTTTCTTTAAGAGAGATCCAATTGGTGCACCACACCACCTTGGGGCCAAAGTATGATTGCCTTTTTTTATTATTTATTATTATTATTTTTTTACGTTCGAGCCTATAGCGCCTATAAGCTATATTTTTTTTCCTTGAGGGTTCAGCTAGGTGATTTGCCCTGCACATTCTGGAGGGCTGTGATGGTTGGCCTGGAAATACCACTCACATCTCAACACTCACATTGAAGGAAGATACTGGCATAAGTCTCGTATACCGATTGCCTCGTCATCGCTGTACTTGTGGTAACTGCCTTGGAGGGCAGCTCCAAGGCAGGGACTAAGGGACAGGGACCAAGGACTGTACGTAGCTCCCCCAATCACCACTCTGCTGGATTAAAACGCGGACAACTGGGCCATTCCTTGTTATGCATTTGAAAAACAAACATTATCTATTTAAAAACAAGGAGTATATGAACTAAACTATGTTAGTTATCTATTCAAAAACAAGGAGGATTTGAACCATGTTAGCCAATCGAAACTACTACACTTGAATATATGGTAAGATGTTTATCTGTGAAATAATTTGATGAATATGTAGTTGTGTAGTAAATGATTAGTAGTAGTGTAGTAGTAGACTAGTATAAATTAGTAGTTTAGTAGTTTTTTAATAGATTAGTAATATTAGTAGATTAGTAGTTTTTCAATAGATTAGTAGTATTAGTAGATTAGTAGTTTTTTAATAGATTAGTAGTATTAGTAGATTAGTAGTTTTTTAATAGATTAGTAGTATTAGTAGAGTAGTAGTTTTTTAATAGATTAGTAGTATTAGTAGTTTTTTAATAGATTAGTAGTATTAGTAGATTAGTAGATTAGTAGTTTTTTAATAGATTAGTAGTATTAATAGATTAGTAGTTTTTTAATAGATTAGTAGCATTAGTAGATTAGTAGACTAGTGTAGTAAATGAAATGTTAGAGACATGCATGCTTATCAATAATTTTCAAAGATGGCGTTCGTGAGACAGCAAACCATCTATTTCCTAACAAGTGACTCGAGGCTCGTGTGCTCCCTCTGGCCGCGCAAAACCTTATGTTGGCAGACGGTCGACCGCGTGTGTCACACAAGATCGCCGCTGCTGTTACAAAATGCGATATTAGTGAGTCTCCCCCCCCCCCCTCTCTCTCTCTCTCTCTCTTTCTCTCTCTCTCTCTCTCTCTCTCTCTCTCTCTCTCTCTCTCTCTCTCTCTCTCTGTCTCTGTCTCTGTCTCTGTCTCTGTCTCTGTCTCTCTCTCTCTCTCTTCCCCCACGTCCCAGTTTTCCTGTTATATACCTGTTTCGTCAGTCAGGCCACACCTTTCCCATCTCCTTCACTCACTCCTTTCTTATCCCAACTCTCCTGCCTTCATCCTATTACGTATTTTTTTGTTTCATCCTCTGGTTTCTTTTCCATTCCTTTTATTCTCAACCCCTTTCTCAAATTTGCTGTCGGTCTTTCATCCCTTGTCGTGATTCTGTGGGTTCGTATTTTTGTTTCAGTTTATTTCTTTGTTTTCTTTCGGGTTACTATAGTATTGCTTTCATTTTTTTCTCTCTTTATGGATTTTTTTTTCTCTACCTTACATCTATCTCTTCCTTCCTACTTTACCCCTTCCTACTTATCTCTCATTTCCTGCCGCATTGATTTATGACTTCCTTCTCTCACTCTTCCTTCCTTCGTTCCTTCCTTCCTTCCTTCTCTCATACTTCCTTCCTTCCTTCCTTTATCCTTCCTTCCTTCCTTCGTTCCTTCCTTCTTTCTCTCATCCTTCCTTCATTCCTTCCTTCCTTCCTTCCTTCCTTCCTTCCTTCCTTCCTTCTTTCTCTCATACTTTCTTCCTTCCTTCCTTTCTTCCTTCCTTCCTTCCTTCGTTCCTTCCTTCTTTCTCTCATCCTTCCTTCCTTCCTTCCTTCCTTCGTTCCTTCCTTCCTTCTTTCTCTCATCCTTCCTTCATTCCTTCCTTTCTTCCTTCCTTCCTTCCTTCGTTCCTTCCTTCTTTCTCTCATCCTTCCTTCATTCCTTCCTTTCTTCCTTCCTTCTTTCCTTCTGACACCTCCTTCGCACCCTACCAAATCACCATCTACATTTTTTTTCAAACTTATTCCCTGTCTTCTCTCCTTCCTAGTCTCCTTTTGTCACTCCCTTTCATCCCCTCTTGCCTACCTTCAATACCTCCATCCCTCTACCCCCTCCCTTTCTCCCTTCCTTCCTTCCTTCCTTCCTTCCTTCCCTCCTAGTTGGGCGTCTTGCTAAGGAGAACAGAGTGTCGTCACCAGCAGACTGTTCACTCACCAGTATCGATCTACAACCATTTCCTTCCTCCTCCTCCTCCTCTCCTCCCCCCCCCAAATCCTCCTCCCCCTCTCCTCCTCCTCCTCCTCCCCCCNGAAAGGAAAAAAGGAGACGAGAGAGAGAGAGAGAGAAGAAAAAACCTTGCCGGGGAAAAATCAAAAAATGTTGCAAAAACTAGCTTCCGGGGCCCGGATTTAAGGGGGGGGGGGGCCGGGCTTACCCCCAGGGCCCCCACGAAAAGGGCCCCCACCTATGTATTTAGTTTTAAGCAGTAATTTTAAAAAATTGGCAAGTTACACAACAAAACATATTTGCCTGTTGTTTCATCTTTATCTCTAAATCCCAGTCTATACATTAATAGTTCTTTGCCAAACATAGGCCTCAAAAAACCCACAAAATGCGTTTTTCGGCGAATATAGGGCCCCCAAAAAGTGACCCCCAGGCCCCCACGCTTTTGATCCGGCCCGCTCGCTTCTGATATTTTTTTATTGAACAAAGTTATGTTTAAATTTTATAATTTAATTGTTTATTTTTATAATCTCAATTGTGGCAGAATATGATTAACAAAAACACAAAAAACACCCACAGTTTTTTTAGTTTTTTGATAAAGCAAAAAAATCAATCATAATTTAAGTTACAGTAAAATATAAAATGGTACCTATCATTATAAAATATAAAACTAGTTGTAGTCCAAAAAGGGTTAAATCTTACCCCCAAAACAAACCCTAACAACTATAATATCATGAACAAAAAAACATTATTGGGTATGATTACAAGACACATAATATACCAAAAAACACACTTTAACAAACACAATAATCATACCCCCGCAATATATCATGAACATCGCACTTATTTCATTAAAAAATTTGCACATACAAAATTGCAAAACAAATACCCAAAAGGTTTTTAAATGGTAACTATCTTTCAAATTTTGAGTCACAGGAAATCTCCAGACATGCCTCTCCGTCTGGACTGTCCACACACACAACACGTCCCCAAAGGGAAAGGCGCCCCACGCCCCCGCCTGTTCCACCCCCCGTCTCAATACCCAGTGAATCCCCCTAAAAAACTCTAAACCCTCGTGAACGGGGACGTGCAGATCTTTTACGTAGTCTTTGTTTATAAAATCAGCACTTCATCGTAGGATAATGCCATTATACATTAATCTCGACGTATTGACGACAAAATAGCCTATGTACATTTCCACCAAAAAGGACAGCCCCGTGACTTCATTCGTGTAAAATCTATTTAAATTTTGGCAACGGTGTTTTCATTGAATAGAAATTTCTAACAACAAAAAAAAAGGGGTTCACCCCCAGCCGCCCTTTTCTAGCCAAACCTATAAAAAAAATTTGTGCTGTTTATGTTGAAAAAGCTGACAAGTCGGGTCCCCCAGTCAGCTAACAGACAAGATTAGATGTTTTTTTTTTCCCCCCTAACAACGCTTTCATACCCAGTGGTACATTTTTAAAAACGGGTTTTCTGTCGGCCCCAAAAAACCAACGGTTTCAAACCATAAAAAGTGACGAGGAGGGGCATCAAACACTGACTTTTTAACGATGAACGGAAACAATTGTTTTTTTATAGAAGAAAAAAATTTTCAAAACTTGGCAATCTTTACCTTGGCATGTTTTTTCACTGCCCATGAAACAGAGCCCTCCAGGGAAAGGGGGGAACCCCGTATAATAACGTCACAGGCTCCCCATATGTCCCCACAACAGCGGGTTTCCCGTCACCAGCCTCACCCTTTAGACAAAAAATTTTGTCTTGCCAACATTCATTTTACCATATCATGAAAAAAAGCGCAATACTCCCGTTTATTCATAAACCAGTCCGGTCGTTTACAATAAAACAGTATGTCATTAGCAGAATATGTAACCATTGAGAAAGGGTTCAGGTTGGCAGCATTCTTTATTCTTTTTACAATTCATCAACAAATATAGTGAACAAGAAACAAAAGGTAGACAGTCCCGCCTTACACCTTTTCGTAGCCGTGACCACCGCGGGGCCCCTAATGCTCCCCGTGACGCGGTACATGCCCTCAGCGCCCCCAACATCACCCACCGCAAAACCCGCTTTCTTTAACACCCCAAACAATGGGGACGAGGAAAAAGCATATGCCTGGAGAAATTTAGAGGCTACAAACAGTTAATTTTCTTTCTCCCGGGTACATCTGTCAACAGCCGCAAGGGAACAACAGCTTAGGCACCCTCTCGCTCTGGCACCCGCTGCTCCCCAAAAAGGTGTAAACCAGTGGTAGAGGCGTTCACCAAAACCAGTCAATAGTTTGGTTATTTAATTTGTCACACTAATGCTCGATAATTTACTTTGGGTAAGTCTGTCCCCTTTCTTAAATACTGAAAAGCTTTGCTCTTGTCCAAAGTAGGGTATTTACCAGAAAAAAAAAACGTTTTTAAAAAAGTGAGACCCGGTTCAGGGTCCAGTGCGCAGGGAGCATCGAGAGGACGCCCGGAAGTTGGGCCCCGTCAGGTCCACATGCTTTGTCTGGTTTATTTTCGGATTTGCAGTTCCACTTCCTGGGGAGAAATTGGATCATCAAGAATGGGGGATAGTCAGGTTGGTGTCAATATCAGGATAATTAGTAGCAGCCTGCGTCGGATTAAGTATGTCTCAAAATGGTCTTGAATTCCTCATCACTTGGTCGGCTCTCCCCAACACTGCCGCTCACTTTTAAACATTCCCCTTCCAGTCAATCGCTCTCCATACTCTCGAGTCATCTCTATCCTGTAGCAGTCTTTCCCATCTATCCAAATTATTATCATTTGTATCACACACACACAAAAACACACACACACGCACACACACACACACACACACACACACACACAAAACACACACACACACACACACACACACACACACACACACACACACACACACACACATACGGTCACTGATTGAATACAAGCTTAAAAAATCTTCATAATGATGGAAACTAATTATCATTAAATGCAAATAATAAAGAGTTATATGTACTTAAAAATGTGTGTCTTCTCTTTAACATAAATAAATATAACTCATTGAACATAAAGTTACTATTTATATCAAGTTTGTGTGTTTAGTATTTCCCTATTAAACTTTTCCTATTAAACTTTTTCCTATTAAACTTTTCCCTATTAAACTTTTCCCTATTAAACTTTTCCTATTAAACTTTTCCCTATTAAACTTTTCCCTATTAAACTTTTCACTTTTAAACTTTTCCCTATTAAATTTTCCCTATTAAACTTTTCCCTATTAAACTTTCCTATTAAACTTTTCCTATTAAACTTTTCCCTATTAAACTTTTCCTATTAAACTTTTCCTATTAAACTTTTCCCTATTAAACTTTTCCTATTAAACTTTTCCCTCTTAAACTTTTCCCTATTAAACTTTTCCTATTAAACTTTCCCTATTAAACTTTTCCCTATTAAACTTTTCCTATTAAACTTTTCCTATTAAACTTTTCCCTATTAAACTTTTCCCTATTAAACTTTTCCTTATTAAACTTTTCCCTATTAAACTTTTCCTTATTAAACTTGTCCTATTTCCCTATTAAACTTTTCCTATAAAACTTTTCCCTCTTAAACTTTTCCTATTTCCCTATAAACTTTTCCTTATTTAAGCTATATATCATGTCTTTCCAATGTGATTCATATATCCACTCTTGGTCTTTGAGATATTAAATATAAAAAAAATGACCACTGGAAAATACAAGTAATATTAAAGTTATAAATATATGTATGATTTGTGAATTGATTGAATAAATAAATGTGTTGTGAAAAGATATATTTTTCTTTTCGTTTCCTACTTTGGTATGAGTGCAGTTTAACCCCTTGAGGCCCAAAACGTAATTTCCATTGTAATTTGAGTATCATTGACAATATTTAGTAATATAAGCAATGTTTTTTAAGATATGCCCTGTTCTTTTATCCTTGCCATAGTTAATTTTGGTAATTCAGTCATTTTCGTAATTTATGCTAAACAGACGATTTTATATAGCAAAGGAAAGATCTGGGTCGGAAGGGGTTAAACCATGCAGTATCGGTGGTTTTAAGTATCCTGTACGTTTTATTCTCATCATAAGGAGTATTTCTAACCCCTACAACAGCCACAGGATATAATATTATGATAAATAACACAAGGGGTCTGGGGGGGGTTTGGGGGGGTCAGTGAGGTTAGGTTACGTAATCAATGCCCAGGTTAGGTTAGTTAACTAGTAGGGGGGTCAGTTATGTCAGGAGGGTATTGGTCAAAAGGGAGTAATGGTTGAAACTGCATATTTACCCCTATTTTCTTTCTTTTGTTACACTGCTTCCTCCTCCTCTTCCCTATACGCCCCTATTACCACCTCCTCCTCCTCTTCCTCTTGCTCCTCTTCATTATACGCCCCTATTACCACCTCCTCCTCCTCTTCCTCTTGCTCCTCTTCCCTATACGCCCCTATTACCACTTCCTCCTCCTCTTCCTCTTGCTCCTCTTCATTATACGCCCCTATTACCTCCTCCTCCTCCTCTTCCTCTTGCTCCTCTTCCCTATACGCCCCTATTACCTCCTCCTCCTCCTCTTCCTCTTGCTCCTCTTCCCTATACGCCCCTATTACCACCTCCTCCTCCTCTTCCTCTTTTCTCTTCCCCATACGCCCCTTTACCACCTCCTCCTCCTTTCCCCTTGCTCCTCTTTATTATACGCCCCTATTACCACTTCCTCCCCTCTTCCTCTTGATCCTCTTTATTATACGCCCCTATTACCTCCTCCTCCTCCTCTTCCTTTGCTCCTCTTCCCCATACGCCCTATAACTCCTCCTCCTCCCTTCCTCTTGCTCCTCTCCCTATACGCCCTATTACCACCTCCTCCTCCGCTTCCTCTTGCTCCTCTTCATTTTACGCCCCCATTACCACCTCCTCCCCCTCTTCCTCTTGCTCCTCTTTATTATACGCCCCTATTACCACCCTCCTCCTCTTCCTCTTTTCTCTTTATTATACGCCCTATTACCTCCTCTCCTCCTCTTCCTCTCGCTCTTTCCCCATACGCCCCTATTACCACCTCCTCCTCCCCTTCCTCTTGCCTCTTCATTATACGCCCTAGTAACCCTCCTCTTTCCCCTTGCTCCTTTCATTATACGCCCCATTACCACTCCCCTCCTCTTCCTCTTGCTCCTCTTCATTATACGCCCCTATTTCCACCTCCTCCTCCTCTTTCCCCTTGCTCCTCTTCATTATACGCCCCTATTACCTCCTCCTTTCCTCCTCCCTATTCCTCTTTCTCCTCTTCATTATACGCCCTATTACACACCCCCTCTTCCTTTTCCTCTTGCTCCTATTCATTATACGCCCCTATTACCTCCTCCTCCTCCTTTTCCTCTTGACTTCTTCCCTATACGCCCCCATTAACCCTCCTCTCCTCTTCCTTGTCTCTCATATACGCCCCCATTACCTCCTCCTCTTCTCTTGCTCCTCTTTATTATACGCCCTATTACCCTTAATCCTCCTCTTCCTCTTGTTTCCCCTTCCCTATACGCCCTATTACCACCTCCCCCTCCTCTTCCTCTTGCTCCTCTTCATTATACGCCCCTATTACCACCTCCCTCCTCTTCCTCTTGCTCCCCTTCCCTATACGCCCCTATTACCACCACCTCCTCTTCCTCTTGATCCTCTTCCCTATACGCCCTATTACCAACCTCCCCCTCCTCTTCCTCTTGCTTCCTCTCATTATACGCCCCTATTACCTCCTCCTCCTCCTCTTCCTCTTGTCCTCTTCATTATACGCCCCTATTTCTCCTCTCCCCCTCTCCTCATCATTATACGCCCTATTTCCTCTCCTCCTCCTCTTCCTCTTGCTCCTCTTTATTATACGCCCCTTTTTACCCCCTCCTCCTCCTCTTCCTCTTGATCTTTTTCCCTATACGCTTCCCTTTCCCCATAAAGCCCCCATTTCCACCACTCCTCTTCTCCTTGCTCCTCTTCATTATACGCCCATATTTTTCCACCTCCTCCTCTCTTCCTATACGCCCCCCCCCCATACCACCTCCCCCTCCTCTTCCTCTTGCTCCTCTTCAAATTTTACGCCCCTATTACCACCTCCTCCTCCTTCCTCCTGCTCCTCTTCATTATACGCCCCTATTACTCCTCCCCCTCCTTCCTCTCCGCTCTCTCTTCCTATACGCCCCTATTACCACCTCCTCCTCTTCCTCTTGCTCCTCTTCATATAGCCCATTACCACCCCTCCTCTCTTTCCCCTTGCTCCTCTTCATTATTTACGCCCCTATTACCACCTCCTCCTCCTCTTCCTCTTGCTCCTCTTCATTATACGCCCCTTTACCTCCTCCTCCTCCTCTTCCTCTTGTCCTCTTCCCCATACGCCCTATTAACCCCCTCCTCCTCCTCTTCCTCTTGCTCCTCTTCATTATCGCCCTATTACCACCTTCTCCTCCCCTTCATTATACGCCCACTATACCACCCCCTCCTCCTCTTCCTCTTGCTCCTCTTCATTATACGCCCCTATTACCACCTCCTCCTCCTCTTCCTCCTGCTCCTCTTCATTATACGCCCCTATTACCACCTCCTCCTCCTCTTCCTCTTGCTCCTCTTCATTATACGCCCCTATTACCTCCTCCTCCTCCTCCTCTTCCTCCTGCTCCTCTCATTTTACGCCCCTATTACCACCTCCTCCTGCTCTTCCTCTTGCTCCTCTTCATTATACGCCCCTATTACCTCTTCCTCTTGCTCCTCTCCCCGCAGCGCATAATATTTTATTTTTCAGCATGCCTTCCATTCTACGCAAGTGTCTGAGTTGCAGTGGAAAGTTCGCACCACAATATTTCGTCAACTCCACAGCCTGTAGACTTTGTGTCTTGTCAAACAAGCAAGAAGAAACCCTCGCACTGTACAATGATCTTAAGAAGAGTCATGACAGGGCTCCGTGAGAGTTATGACAGTCTACGGAAGGCTGTTGCCATCACTTCCTCCCCCCCACCCACACCGCCCATCACCTCGCCCTCCCCTTCGCCCTCCTTTCCCTTTTCCGCCTCGAGTAACAACTCCCCTCTTTCCCCCCCTTCCCTCATCCTCCTCCCCCAGATCTTCCACCGCACACTCCCATACCTTAAGATCCTCCACCTCCTTAAATCTACCCGCCCCACCGTATCCACATCCCCTTCTATCTCATCCAACCCCTCCACCTCCTCCACCTCCCCTCCTCCACCCTCCTCCTCCCCCCCCTCTACGCCTCCTTTCCCACCTCCCCACCCCCCCCCCTCCTCACTCCCCCCCCTCCTCCGCCTCCCAACTCTCCTCCTCCCCTCCTACAACCTCCTCCTCCACCTCCTCCCTCCTCCTCCTCTCCCCTCACCCCCTCCACTCCCCCTTCCACTCCTCACGCCAGCCTCCTCCTCCCCCCCGCTCCTCGTCTTCTCCTTTCCCCTGTCCTTTGCTCCCGTAAGGCGAGGAGCACGACGACCAACAGCAGTCAAGGCGCCCCTAACGATCAAAACTTACAACAAATTTCAGGTTCTTGGCGAAATGAAGGAAGACGTACACGAGACTAGATTGATCGGGGACTCAATTCTCCGAGGACAACTGGTGGAGTTTTGTGGTAGGGTCACGAGTGACAAAAGGAAGCGCTTCTGTTTCCCAGGAGCAAGACTCGACGACATCACTGCAGCCTGCGATGACGTCCAAAGAACACTAACGAAAACACTCTATGTCATCCATGCAGGAACAAACGACGTGTACAGTAGCGGATCTGAAGAAATTCTGGACAAGTACAGGAAGTTGATCCGGAAATTCAAGACTTAGGCCCGTACCGAGAGTCATGATGAAGGTCGAACGACGAACGACGAACGACAGAGGAAGGGTAGCGTAAAAGGGTAATTTTTCGGAACGAAGAGCAGCGACGAAGGTCGGCACGAAGACACGGGTACCCCCGTGTCTTCGTGCCCACCTTCGACCGTCGTCGTGCTCTTCGTTCCGAAAATAACCCCTTTTTCGCTACCCTTCCTCTGTGTTTTTCGTTCGTCGCTCGACCTTCATCATGACTCTCGGTACGGGCCTAAAACTAATCAAAATCATATTTTAGGAATTCTCCCCAGACTAGGAGTAGGCCCAAACGGTTTTTTACGATAAGGCGTTCAGGGCGCACATAACCGACTGAGGTCCTGTTTGTGCACAGGAGAATGTAGACCTTCGGCAAACAAAAAAAAAAAAAAAAAAAAGTCTGGGATAATTTCTATGAGGATCCCATCCAGGTTGAGATTCCATCCTATTTGGGATGGACCCGGACTCCACCTCACCCCCCGTGGCCATGGCACGATTAGGACGTCTGCTCACATATAATTTTCTTCTTACAGATCAAAAAACGACGAGCGGACGGGGCGGTAGCCGCATCACCTTAACCCCTTTCTTACCCGACAGCAACGCTAGGGTCAGTCCCCCCGTTTCCGCAAATACTAATCAAGTAACTTAATCAAAGCGCCCTGAAACCGTGGACGCGTAGAACGCCCTGCCGGTAAACCCTCACGCAAGGTACCAAACTATCAAGGAACTTAAATTACTCTACACAAATGCCAGAGAGCATCTATTTTAAAGCGTAAACGAATTATTAGCATACGTTTGTTTTTTCCCCGAAAACGCAATATCGTCCCGTATCACTGAGAGTTGGGTCACCACAAAGATAAACATTTATTAGCTGAAATAGCCATTCCATGCTATAAGAAGACATTCCTAAATTGTCGCACCATAAAGGGGAGCAGGTGGAGGTGTCATTCTTTACATTAAGAAAATTTGCAAGCAATCGAAATCATAAGTAAACAAAGCTCATTATGACTCAGTCCTAACGCAACGATTAGCTAAACGGGGAAATTGCTAAACTATTGGGAACCATATATGTCCTCCCAAATCTAATGCGGAAGTAGATTGCCTCCTGTATGTACGAGATAAAGTCATTTGTGAACAATAAAAACGATACAATTAATTTGGTGAGACCTTTTAACCTACCTCATATAAACTGGAATATAATTCTGCTGATAGAGAAGGAATGCGATTGCTTGATATGGTGAACGAAGTAGATTTTTTTGTTTTTAAAAAATCAGGTGGTCCGTGGCCCACAAGGGATAATAGTATCCTAGATTTATGTTTTCACTACCGACAATTGATCTGATTGATTACTGCGATATAGGTGAACATTTGGCAAACCAGTGATCACAGGCTAATCAGATGCGGCATAACTTGCAATGATAGACATCCATAAAATCGGTTATTAGTCCCAAATTATAAATAAAGCAGATTTCACTAAGATCAGAAGGGTAACTAAGCGAAGTTAATATGGATTGACCTACTAAATGGTATAACGCCGAAAACATGTGTAATTTTTCACTAATAAACTCCGAGTGTGGTGATAAACATGTTCCCATGGTAAGAAAACTGTTTGAATAACATAAACGACCCAGTTGGATGAATAATGAATCAACAAAATCATTGGCAGAAAGCGCCCGAGCGTATAAAGTTACAAACGAGCAAATGCAGACATGGCGATTCCTAGAGAATACAATGACCGTTCAACGTCGCTGCAAAGGACTACATTAAGTCTAAAAAGCGCGAGTAATGAAGAAAAAAATGCAAAGGAATCCAGAATCAAACACGAAAAGGTTTCTTTCAATACGTTCCGAAGTAAGAAAAACGTCAAAACAAGTATTGGACCACTGAAAGATAAATAATAATCTCTTGGTAAATGATAATAAGAGTATGGCTGTTCGTACCTCCAATGAATACTTTAAAAATGCGGTATTTTTATTAAAGAAACGAAACTCCATTACCAGAACCATAAACATGTTGCATGACTCGAAGGGATAGACTGGTACAGGAAGATAACAGTAGACGAAATATCAAAGTATTTGCTGAAACTTGACCCAGCAAAATCCTGGTGTTGGACGAAAATCTCGCCACAGACCTACTTCCGCGATGTCATAGGTCAACTTTCGCTCCCATTAACGATTATTGTTCAATCGAATCGATAAGTGAAAAAAATGTTCTAGTATGTGGAGATTTCGCTACTGGTTAAACCGATATTTTCAAAAAACAGGGAGTAAGAGCCTCGCAAGTAATTATCGCCCAATTAAAGTCTACGTCCGTGATTGTTAAACTATTTGAGAAAATAATGCGGGATAAAATAGTGTCTTTTCCTCGATGAAATAACTCTAATACTGAAACTCCCCGCATGGATTTCGAAATAAGAAGATCCTGCTTAACAAACCTAATGGATTTTTTTAATGTCATTATTCAGAACTGGGACGCCTAAAAATTCCCTCGGATGTAATATCCTTGAATTTTCAGAAAGCCTTCGATACAGTTCCACATAAGGCGACTGTTGACCAAGCTTAAGGGCACATGGCAAGGAGAGCAATTATGTTCATGGATTGGCGATTGGCTTTCAATCGTAAACAACGGGTAGTAATAAATGGTGAGGCATCTGATTGGTTAGATGTCACTAGTGGGGTGCCTCGGGCTCGGTCCTTGGGTCCTACTCTTTTTCTGATATATATCAACGGATCTGGACTGCGGACCTTGTAATCTGCAAATATCAAAATTTGCAGATGACACCAAATTAGCGGTTAAATGCATATACTAGAGACAACTGCGAACTCATACAAGTGATCTCGACAAACTATCAGATTTATGTGAGTGATAAATGGGCTATTAAAATTCAATTCCGTAAATCTAAAGTAATCATATAGGCCACGATAAACCTCAAA
>JACEEZ010013719.1:347500-355750 GCA_016584305.1 Chionoecetes opilio
ATGTGAAGGACTCAGAGGAATCAGTCGAGGATCATAATGGATATCTGGCCCTACAGGAGCCTCAGTGCAGTCAGCAAGACGAAGAGGCACTCACAGAAAGGAAAACAATTCGCATAAAACGCAAAAAACGGAGGAGGAAGACGCCCAATAAAGATGAGGAGACAGTGGACGAGTCCGGCGAGTGGCACACTGCCGGCAACACTCGGAAAAAGTGCCAAAAGGAAGTAAAATCCGAGGAGGTGCCTGAAGGAAGTGCCAAAGAAAGTGTCAATAAAGAAGGCACTAAGGGCATGGAGGCAAGCGTTGCACCTGCCAAGAAGCGTGTCAAGGCTCGGCGTAAAGTAGCCTCAAGGGACGATTCTTGCATAAAGGTGAGGCAGTCGTGGAAGGAAAATTCTGTGAAGATGTTGCTGGCCGTGCCACCGGGCAGACGGCAGCACGTCATCGGGTCTCGGGGGGACGCTGTCCAAAAACTGCGGAAGGACTTCACCAACGTGCGCGTGACGGTGCCTCTGCCCCAGGAATGCACCGCGAAACACGTCAGTCTCGAGGGCCCCGAGAGCCAGGTGGCCGCCGCCGCCAAGGACATCACCGGCCGCCTGGAGGTCATCGAGGCACAGTTACATGAGGCAGCCGAGCGGCGCAAGAAGAACAGAGTCAAAGTGGTGGTGGATGTGGCACCCAACACGCGGCACCACCTGGTGGGCCCCGAGGGCAAGGAGCTCATCAGGCTGACTCAGAAATACCCCAGCGTGGGGGTATCGGTGCCCCCCGCCACCAAAACTCACTCCCGTAGCGTGAGAGTCGTGGGCTCCGCCCGCGAATTTTTTATTCCTAGGCAGGTTCGCAAACTTTCAGTTGCGGTTAGGTTAGGTTAGGTTCAGGTTAAGGTTTACAGTGGTAACTTTGTGTGGGAATCACAATGAGGGTATTTAAAAAAAATCCTGTGGTTAGTTTCGGAGCTACAGCCATACGTAGAGGGACGCCAACCTTTGCAAACACGCAAGGATACACAATTTCGCGGCCCGCCCCCGAGGATGGCCGCCGTCGAGGCGCCGTCGAGAGCCAGCCGTCGAGCGCCGCCGCCGAGGCCCGCCGCCTGGGCCGCATCGAGGCCGCCGTCGAGGCCGCCGCGAGGCCGCCGTCAAGGGCGCGTCGAGGCCGCCGTCGAGGCCCGCGAGGCCACCGTCGAGGCGCCGCGAGGCGCCGCGAGGCCGCCGTCGAGGCCGCTCGAAGAACCCCGCGAGGCCGCCGTCGAGGCCCCGTCGAGACCGCCGTCGAGCCGCCGTCAGGCCGCCGTAGGCCGCTCGAGCCGCGTCGAGGCCCCGCGGGCCGCCGATTTTAGGCCTGCCGAGGCCGCCGTTCGATGCGCCGTCGAGGCAGCCGTCGAGGCCGCCGTTCAGAGGAACTGGTCGGGATCCACCGTCGAGGCCGCGTCGAAGGCAAACCGTGAGGTCGTTCGAGCCAGCCGTCGAGGCGCCGTCGGCCCCTTCGAGACACGTCGAAGGAAACCTCGCGGCCGCCGTCGAGTGCCGCCGTCGAGGCCGCCGTCGAGGCCGCCGTCGAGGCCGCCGTCGAGGCCGCCGTCGAGGCCGCCGTCGAGGCCGCCGTCGAGGCCGCCGTCGAGGCCGCCGTCGAGGCCGCCGTCGAGGCCGCCGTCGAGGCCGCCGTCGAGGCCGCCGTCGAGGCCGCCGTCGAGGCCGCCGTCGAGGCCGCCGTCGAGGCCGCCGTCGAGGCCGCCGTCGAGGCCGCCGTCGAGGCCGCCGTCGAGGCTTACCTGAAGGCCCGCTTGCAGGCGGTGGAGCGGAAGCTACAGATCTTGAAGGAAAAACGACAACAGCACGCCAATATCGAAAGGTGGCAGACAAGGAGTGAGGTGGTTGTCTCATTTGTTCATTAAATTGATCACTCAATCGTTTACGCTCTTAGGATCATTTATATCCATCCTGTCTTCGTTTATTTCACCCTTTGTATCCTCAACATTTGAAGTTATTGCTGTACACTAAAATATATCTGTAATCAATGATTATTAATGATCTATATAAAAATATTTAAATAATAACATTTGAATATGTATTTAAATATACTTGTGCATTTATAACTGTATTTATAAATGCATTGGTTTTCACGTATTTAAATACAGTATTTAAATACTTTAATGCGTATTTAAATACAATGTATTTAGATACTCTTAATATAAAAATATAAATATTTTTATCAGTTAATTACTCAATAATCGCAATTAATAATCTCAATTACTCAAATTAATTAATACACTAATTAGATATACAATAGGAAAGTATCCTTTATCATTTATCAAGCACTTATATTGTCAATCATGAATTACTGAATACATGTTACAATTTGTGTGTATTTAAAATGTATTTACAAATGTATTTAAATACAATTGATGTATCTAGTATTTATTATTTAGATACATTCGTAAAATGTATTTACTATTTGGTATTTACATACATTTTTCCCATGTATTTAGTAATTAGTATTTAAATACATTCAATTTATTTAGTGCCTTACTCTGCACACAAGGCATTTGATACCCAATGAGAGGCTACTTTGGAAATCGGAAAATATAGGAGGAATGAATCAATCAATCAATCATTGGGGGCATACGCCGGGGGGCGCGTCGCCTCGCCCACCCTACGACGCCACTCCCGAGGGTCACCACGCGCGAGTTCCCAGGCAGGCTCCTTTCCCATACCAAGCAGCTCTCGACAAGAAACATCAACTTGCCCCAGCCACGAGCCTTTTGGGCGCCCCCTTGGCCTCCTCCACGCCGGATTGTCTCTTACAGATACAACACGATGGGAAGGATCGGTTTCAGGGTAGCGTGCCACATGCCCATATAGCCGAAGTTGGCGCTGACGGACTATGCAGGTAATAGGCCTCGATTCAGTCTCACGGTGCAATCGCTGATTTGACACGTAATCATCCCAGCGATACCCCATGATTCTGCGAAGACACCTATTACCAATGGCATTGATTCGTCTCTTCAAGTCACTATTTAGTGTCCATGTCTCACAACCATAGAGTAGGACAGGGATCACAAGCGATTTGAAGATCCGGATCTTTGTCCTCCTGCACAGGTACAGACAACGCCAAATACTCCCCCTGAGCGAGTCCATAACACCGTGGGCTATGCCAATCCGCCGTAAGACTTCTTGACGTGACCCGCCGTCATTATGGACAGCGCTACCAAGGTATGTAAAACTTTCCAAAATCTCAATGTCCTCGCCACACGCATGAACAGACTGTACTGCTTCATCTAGTAAGTCTCCAAACACCTGGACCTTGGTCTTGAGCCAGGAGACCTCAAGTCCCAAAGGCTTTGCCTCCTCGTGCAGCGCCTAGAGAGCCATCACCAGGACCTCCAGCGACTCAGCAAAGATTACTGCATCATCAGCAAAAACAAGATCAGTGATCTTGGTGTTGCCAACGGATGCTCCACAATCACTTTGATCTACAACCTTGTCCAATACCAGTCCATGCAAGCGTTGAAAAGTGATGGGCAAGGACGCACCCTTGCCTCACTCCTGTATTCACAGGAAAGAAGCCGGATACACCTGCCCCACACTTCACAGCACTCTCAGTCCCAGAATACAGACCAGTTATCAAACCAATAGTCCTTGCAGGAATCCCTCGAAGTCGCAGAAGATCCCAGAGTGACTCACGATGCACTGAGTCAAACGCCTTCTTGAGATCAACATAGGCTGCAAGCATCCCATGTCGAAACTCACGTCGGCGTTCCATCAGGACACGAAGCGCTAGGATACGGTCCGTTGTTGACTTACCAGGCGTGAACCCAGACTGCTGAGGTCTCTGATGCTTCACCAGATGGCTGCGAATCCGTGTCAGCAATAGATGGGCAAGCACCTTGCCTGGTACGCTGAGCAGTGTAATACCGCGGTAATTGTTGCAGTCCTGACGGTCCCCTTTCCCTTTCCAGATAGGGACGACCAGCCCCCTTTTCCAGTCAGGAGGAATGGTACCTGATTGCCACACGGCAGTCAGGACAGCATGCAACCCGTGGATCATGGCCTCACCCCCAGCTTTGAGGAGCTCCGCACTGATATTACAAACACCAGCAGCCTTTCCACCCCTCAACTTTGCTACAGCCTCTCTGACTTCGTCAAGAGAGGGTGTGCTTTCGTCAATGGGAGGATCGGCATCTACTGCCTGTAACCCAGTGGTATGAAGCTGCTCAGTTGGAGGGTCCACCGTGAACAACTGCCCAAAGTACTCAGCCCAACGAGCCAATTGCCGATCCATGTCCGACACGAAGCGCCCATCTGCTGTTCGAATAGCACTCGCCCGAGAAGGAGACTTGGAACGGAGCTTCTTCAAGGCTCGGTAGGCTGGTCGGAGGTCATTAGCGTTCAAATGACCCTCAACATCCTCAGCGAGACTCCTGACATACCTCTCCTTGTCTCTCCTCAGGAGGGTTCTAGTCCGGCGTGACAGAGCCCTGTGCTGGTCCCGGTTCCCAGCCAGCCTGGCAGCGCGACTCTCATCGATTTTCTCCAGCGTCTCCGTCGAGACAAAACCACGACTTGACCTCGGGCGCTCCCCAATACACTCCTTGGCAGCCTGTAGAGTTTCACGTTTGAAGATATCCCACAGTTCTACAGGGTCCCCGAGAGCACCGAGCACATCAAACCGATTTGAGACTGCCACCGCATACTCATGAGCACATGTCAAGTCCTTCAGTTTCTCAAGATGAAACACAGTATGGTTACCTCTTGAGATTCTTCTGGACTTGACATGAAGCTTAAGTGTAGTAACAACAAGTCTGTGATCTGTTCCAAAGAACTCAGCACTCCGGTAAACCCTGCAGTTATGGAGGATCCTCCAACGAGTGCTAACGAGGATGTGGTCGATCTCCTTTGCTACCCCTCCGGCATTACTGTACCATGTCCAGCGGTGCAGCTCTGGTCTCTGATACCAAGAACCTGCAATTCTCAACCTTCTGGACCTTGCCAAGTTCAGAAGCAGAGAACTGTTGGTGTTTCTGGTACCGGAGCCATGGGGACCAACACATAACTCGTAGCCATCTCTCACAGTGCCAGTAGTAGCATTGAAGTCGCCCAAGACAATGAGTGTGTCCCGAGGAATCAAAGTGGATGATAAAAACCGGGATCGAAAGTTATCTGAGAGGAAGATAAATTAAAACAGAAGTAAAGGATGAAAAATCTGAATGGAGAAAGGTATGTAGTGGGGTACCACAAGAATCAGTGCTGGCACCAATAATGTTCATGATTTATGTCAATGACATGACTGATGAAATAAACAGTTATATTAGTTTGTTTGCGGATGACGCAAAACTATTATGAAAAATAAAAAGCTATAAAGATTGTGAAACACTACAAAATGACCTGAACAAGATCTACGAATGAAGCAGAAGATGGGATATGGAATTTAATGTGAATATGTGTCGTGTGATGGAAATTGGAAAAATCGAAAAGAGATATAAATGGCCATATAAAATGGAAAATGAAGTACTTACAAAGGTTCATGAAGAAAAGGACCTGGGAGTGATAATGCAAAATAACCTACAACCAGAAAAACATATAAATAATATATTTGGAGATACGTACAGGATGTTGGAGAATATTAGAGTGGCATTTCATTACATAGACACAAATATGATGAGAAATATAGTTAATACAATGATCCGACCAAAAATGGAATATGCTGCCATTGTATGGTCCCCATATAAAAAGCAGCATGTGAAAAAGTTGGAGAGAATACAGAGAATGGCTACAAAGATGGTACCAGAGCTAGAAGACTTTCTTATGGGAAAAGTTTAAGGAAATAAAATCATCAACACTTGAGCAGAGAAGAGAAAGAGGAGACTTAATAACAATTTGTTTGTAAACTGATAAAAGATAAAGAAGTACAGCTTCCCTCATATAAATGTAGAGGTTTGGATGGAATATATGAGGAGGTGGTATCGGCAAATAATGTGCACCAATTGAAAGAAAGACTGGATAAATGTAGATACGGGACCACACGAGACGGGACCGGGACGAGACGGGACCACACGAGTGTAGCTCAGGCCCTGTAAAACACAACTAGGTTAATATATACCCACATATATAAGCAGAGTCTTATTGCTCCGTATCATCTAATATACTATAGGAGTAGCCGTGGGTGTGTCTGTCTGTCTGTCTGTCTGTTTTGGGTAGCCAAAACTATAAATTCAATTTTGATAAACGTAGGCTCAAAAAATCGCATATAAATCGTAAATGGTAGCGGCTTAGTCCCATGTCGATTGAATCAATTTGAAGGGGAATAATGGGCTAAAAACCCTCTTAGGAGTATTAGATTACAGGAACAACTCTGCGGTAACGTCTTGCCGCATTCCACAAACTCAGTAGACTTATGGACTTAACGTTTGTGTGCGTGTGTGAGTGTGTGTGTTGGAATCACACGGAACACAAAGGGTTGGAGTCACACGGAACGTGGTCTACCCCGAGGCCCTTTAACCAGTGACCAACGACAGCAACAACACGATTGGAGTTTGCAATCACATATTGTCTTATATATACTATTATTACAAACATCAATACATGGGTCCGAAGGGTCCACAATCACTTGTAACATTCTATGTATAGTATATTCGGTACAACATTATGAATACTTAAATGATACCGTAATCAGTGCAATCTATATCCTATGTTCTTGCTCTACACGCATCAAAAACATAAGTAACATAAATAAAGTTTAGACTTGTGATGTGTATATGTAATGCATTAACAAGGATTGGGCAGCGAAGTATACTGGAACTGTGAGCGCGGTGGTGAGGGCTTGACGGAAAGAGAAGGCAGGACCAAGAAATACAGGATCAACTCTTTTCTCAGAGTCAGATTATGTTACTGTACCTTATTTGAAAGTAATATAATAAGGTCTAGGAAAGTATAATCATTGTTTTGTTTGATACTGAAAATAGATACAAAAGAAGAAGAATTTAAATTATGAATATTGTGTTCTCTAAAGCATTTTGCATATTCTAGAAATTTCGTGACCCACAAGAAGACTTTCGCGACCCCTCGAGGGGTCGCGAACCCCAGTATGAGAACCCCTGGTTTAGAGTATGTCTCTCTTACAGTCATTCCTATTAAATTCCGTGGCAGTTTTACAATACTGTAATGCAAAAACGTATTCAGATTAGTTTCTTTTCTTTGAACTTTGTTGCCATCGTTTTTGCTCTTGCTGTTGTTATGTTAATTACAACAGTAGTAATAGTAGAAGTAATAGTAATAAATAGTAGGCATAGATGTACTAATTCTAGTTGTAAACGTATAGTAGCAACAACATTAGTAGCAGCAACAGCAGCAATGATAGAAGAAGGCGCCGCCGCCCAACAGTTTCCCTTTCTTGAGGTGCTTTCCGGCGGATCACGGGAAGGCTCTCTTGTGTTTCCACGTGTCATATGTCTTGCCTTCTCTATCGCTCTATTATTTTTCCAAGTCTCCGCTTTCATCCCTTGTACCATATATGGTAAACAACGCAACAGCGTTATTTTTTCCGTGTGCGTCTGTCTGCATTAATACAGCACCCAGCCCTAATGCAGAGGCATCCGTGTAAAGTTAAAAAGGAACCTTATAGTCCGGGAATGCCAAGACAGGGGCCGTAGTTAGAGGGACTTTTAGATCTTGAAAATAATTTCATGTATAGCGTTCCAATTAAAGTGCACGTCCTTTTTCAATAGGTTTGTTAAGGGCGAAGCAACCGCTGCAAAATTTGATATAAATGATCTATAGTAACCACATAGGCTAATGAAAGAACGGACTTTGTCTACATTCTGAGGTTGTGGGAAATTTGTAGCTGCAGTCATTTTATCTGACACTGTATGAAGTCCATCACCATCTACCATATGGCCTATAAAAGGTGATTTTAGACTTAAGGAATTCACATTTAGTCAGTTTAGCCTTGAGTCCAGCATCTTCCAACTTCAGGAGCATTGCTTCTAAATTAGCAAAATGAGACTCCGAGTCTTTGCTGCAAATTATTAGATCATCAAGGTAAGCATAGACATTTTTGCCTAGCATATCGGAAAATAAATGATTTATCATTTATTGAAATGTAATAGGGGCTGACTTAAAACCAAATGGCATTCGAGCCACTCGTTGTTCCATAGGAGTGCTAAGGCAGTAATTCCCTAAATCAGAGCCATGGCACTGCCAGTAACCTAACCAAATCACGGCTACTGAACATAGTGTTACCAGTCCT
>JACEEZ010013720.1:0-15668 GCA_016584305.1 Chionoecetes opilio
CATCATAACCACTATTAGGCCATCTATCGCTATCTATAGATTTATACTCCCCAATCGTGCAGTTTTTTGCATCTTTCCTTTCCCCTTACCTTTGCACTTTTGAGTTTCACTAATAAGGTCTTGGTCTTCTCTTCCCACCACTTTCAATATCTCCACCTTGCAACTTCTTCTATATCCACTTGAAATTATACTCCATCACCTTCCGCGAAGATTATTTCACAAAACTCTCTATCTTGCTTTTCTCTTTGTTGTAGTGTATCTCCTTCAGCTTCTATCACACTATACATTACCAGGTTTGCTGCTCTTTGTCTTTTATTGTCTTCTTCTCTCACAACCACAGTTATCTCCTCCTTCATCTACTTTAGGTTTTTCTATCATCACTATTCTTTTGTTTCTTAACCATATCTTCTCTGAATTCCATAAATTTTTCTTACCACACAACTCATCTGTACATGTAGGTTTTTAAATTAGCCTGCTCAAAAATGTTCATTCTGTCCAGTAAGTTCCTTATCTCTCCTCTACAGGGTGCACATAAGCATTGCTGTTCTTTGGCCTTTTTCAATGCTCTATATAGCTCCACACAAACCTTTTTACATCTAGCATGGAACCTGAGGCAGCTTTTTGTCACACTGTAGCCATGGTCTTATTCCCTCACCTCTTTTTTACATCTGTTACACCATGCTGTTTCTACATCCTCTGCTCCGCCGGTATTATTGTCTTCCTCTTATGTTTACCATGTTGACAAGCTGCTGATTGTCCCGCTTATCACCTCCTCTTACGCCACTATAGTCTATTCATTTAAAGCTGGATTCCTGGGCTGGGGCTGCTCGATGCCTAGCCGAGTTTGTAAGGACGTCGCTGATTGGCTGATAGACTCGGCTGGGTGACGATGGTGGTGGTATTTGCCTCGCCTTCAACCCAAAACCCTTGCGTTGCCTCAAAAAAATATTCATATTTCTTGGCTTTAACTCACCTTTTAAAACAAGATGGGCCCCTATTTTGTTTGCATCAGTGAATCAGGCAGTGATTGTTCCAACAACAACACGCCATTCATAACTCAATAGGGTAAAAAAATAAAGTCATGACTGACTACACAAGAGTAGGCTGACTTTTAGGTTTTCAGTGCATTGAAATGTTGTACTCCTACCCGATATTACCAAGGGTACCGATGAAAATTTATAAAAACTGACCCTACCATCGTGTTCATAATACATTGCTGCATATATAACATAAAAAAAATTACACTACACTACACTAATATTAAAATAATTTAAGGAAAGTAAAAAGTGTTAAACATTTTTCTTGCTTGTTTCTTCAAACTCGCTGTAACTCCATAAGTTTTGGTCGCATCAATTTTCAAGAAATGTTTCAAAATCCTTATATTTTTTCCGCTACCTGTGGATGTAGCACGTACCAATAAGGAAAAAGAGTAGGTGGTCAAAATGGCTAAGAAAGTTAAACTGTTTAAAAACTGGTGCCGTGACGGGTGGAGCCTCTGATAGCTCCCCCGAGAAAAAGTCTCTCCTGTATTTGTTGTTTGGCTATCGGGCCTCCAGCAGGGAGGCCCCACGGGCTAGCTTGACCCCCGTCAGAGAGATGCTTTGATGTCGCAGAGGTGGAGTGCGTTGATCGGTGGCAGCCTAGTGCGGCAGCGCGGCGGCGCTAGGCTGCGGGCAAAAAGACGGGAGGCGAGGGCCTGGCCACACCCCGCCGTTCCCGGAAGAGAGGAGAGTGTCCGTGCTGCTGGCGTGGCGGCACGAGGTCTGGCTTGTCCACCCTGACGAGGAGTGCGGGGCACTCAGCAGGATACACTCTCCGTGTGGGGGGGGCGCAGCAGGCTGCTACGGGGTCGGGGATGAGGGGAAGAGTGGCCATGAGGGGGCTGCCCGGCCCGCTGCCATGGGGTTGGCTTGTTACCCAGCCAGGAGCTCCGGTAGGCGGTGACTGCTGGCTCCAACCTGCTCTCCTGTATAGGAGCAATGCTCACCCGTCACTGTGCCAGTTTGCAGTAGTAGTTTAACTTTCTTAGCCTTTTGACCACCTACTCTTTCCTTATTGGTACGTGCTACATACCACAGGAAGCGGAAAAGTATAAGGATTTTGAAACAGTTTTTTTGAAAATTGAATGCGACCAAAATTTATGGAGTTACAGCGAGTTGAAGCAAATAACCAAGAAAAAATGTTTATACACTCTTTTACTTTCCTTAAATTATATCACTGGTCAACACGTATTTCTGGCAAAAGGTTTTAAAAAATTCTAACTGAATTTGGGCTGCTGATTACGAATATGAACTCAATTTTTGTCTATCACATCAGGATTTCGCGATATAGCTTTTTTTCCAATTTTTTGATGAAAATGACTCATCAGCCTATATATCGAAGGTTTTCAAGATAAAAACACGTGATTTTTAGTAATACATTTTGTAAAATTCTTAATCAAGGAATTTACAAAGATTACGAAGTCCATGTACAAGTAATCAAATATAGTGACAGAATTGAAATAGAAAATATAAACAATACATATATATGGTGCACAGATCAATGGCAAGAAAAGCAGTTATGTGAATTTTTTTTCTTGGCTGATCTCTGATGTACAGCTTCTGGGTTGTCTCTCATCAAGCTCCAGCAATAATCCGCCATCATATGTGAGTCCCACCGGCCTTGATACCGTTCTTCCATTGTTTTAATGTCCTGATAAAAACGCTCCCCTTGTTCCTCGCTCACATCCCCAAGGTTCTCCGGAAACTTGTCCAAATGGCTGTGTAAATAGTGAACCTTGATACTCATTCTACATCCAAGATCTCGCAGGCTCATTAGTAGCTCTTCCACAATCTTTCATAGTTGCCCTGCTTTCTTTTTCCCTAGAAAATTCTTCACCACATTACAAAATGCATTCCAAGCTCTTTCTTCTGTCTCATTCATTGATGTGATAAAATTTGGATCTCTCATTAGTGTTCTTATTTGAGGTCCATCAAATATTCCAGCCTTTTTTCTTCTCTTCACTAAGGGACCAGAAAAGTTGAACATATATAGCTGAAGCATTCTCCACTGTGATCAAGAGCTTTGACGAACTGCTTCATAAATCCAAGTTTTATGTGCAAGGGAGGAAAGACAATCTTCTTCCTATCCACTAGAGGATCATTGATGACATTCTTATCGCCAGATGCCAAACTCTGTCGCTGAGGCCATTCTTTTTCACCCAATGCTCTGCTGTAGCTCTACTGTCCCAGTAACACAGAAAACAGGGGTATTTTGTGTACCCTCCTTGCTGACCTAAAAGAAAGTTAACCTTTTTCAAATCGACACAAATTAACCACCCATGAACATGATATTGCAACCTCTCTAGGACAATCTTGATGTTGTTATATTCTTTTTTTAAGTTTTACAGTATGACCTATTGGTACAGAGCCTACTTATTTCCATTGTGTAACAGAACACATTCAAACTTCTTTTGGACTGTCAATAAAAAGCCTCCAATCCCTTGAATCATATGCTAGCAGTCCCATAAAAAGAAGTAGCCCTTCTACATCAGTACAATAGACAAGCGGGCCATCTGAATGGAAGTACTTACGCAGTTCTGCTTCCTGTTACGATAAAATGAGACACCTGTGCCGGTTTCAGCATTCGATTATCTTGCAGTCTTGAAGACAACAGTTCAGCAGAAATCTTTTGGTAGATAAAAATCTCTAACCAAATCATTCAAAGCAGACTGAGTAAAAAGAATTGGTTTGTCACAATCTTCATCAGATGGCTGAAAAATATCTGTAGTGTCTTTTCATCATGGGAGCAGGTGAGCAGAGATCTGTTTTTATCATTTTTTTGGAAAACTCAGTAAATATTGGTACAGGTATTTCTTCACTATGGGTAACTGGTCGAATAGCTTAAGGGATACTTGGGTATTGCAAAATTTCTTGTTTTTCTTATTGAAACCTTTTACATTGACAAGGCAGAAATAGCAGTCATCTAAATGATTGCTTGGTTCTCTCCAAACCATAGGCACTCCAAACTTAAGTTTAGCCTTCTTTCCTTGAGACCATGATCTCAAAGTCCCAACACAGGTTTTGCACACTTTGTGAGGAGCCCAATGCTTGTCTTGGTCTCCAAGTGGGACTTTGAAGTACCAAAATATACGCTCTTAAAAAAGTCAGTAATGTTGCGCCTTGAGTCTTCAAAGTAAAGCTTCCACAGATGTAGCAAAATATATTTGGATCATTTGATCACTTTCTTCTGTGAGATGTAGAGGCCATTGTTAGAGCAGCAACACCAACTGCGGACAAATAAAAAAAAAGAGTTGTTAGCTGCCTGAGTTGTTCCTTGGGAAATTTTTCTACCCAACCACCTCACCTTAGGCATTGTTTCACAAAAAGAAACAACAGGAGAATACAAAAAATAAATCAATCAATGTAAATTCAATAATAAAACAACTACTGCGGACGATTGCTGTGCAAGTTGAAATGTGTTTGTTTCTTTCGTATCATAAAGAATGGGAAGTTATGCATGTTCAAAGAAAACGAAGATATTCTCCAGTTTATTGGGAGACTGAATTAAAAATAAACCATATAATCCGGCCCTTTTGCTACACTACTCAATAGAAGGATACATTTTTCTTGAAATTCCATGAAAATGGAATATATACCTATAGCGCAAAAACGTGATGTATAGAGAAAATATCAGATCAGATTTGAAATTTAGCACCCTCAAATTAGTCTAAAACTGTTCTTAAATTCCATTTCCCGAACTTTTTTTTTTTTTTTTTGACCAGTGAAAAATCTTAATATTTGTGTAATCTTAGTGTAATTTTTTTATGCTCATGATATGCAGCAATGTATTATGAACACGATGGTAGGCTCAGCTTTCATAATATCCTCTGGTAGTTTGGTAATATCGGGTAGGAGTACAACATTTCAATGCCTGAAAACCTAAAAGTCCGCCTAATCTTTTTGATAGTCAGTCATGACTTTATTTTTTTCCCTATTTTAGTTTGAATGGCGTGTTGTTGTTGAACAATCACTGCCTGATTCACTGATGCAAACAAAATAGGCCTATCTTGTGTAAGGAAAGAGTAAAGCCCAAAAAAATGAATATTTTTCTAAGGCAAGGCATGGGTTTTGGGGTTTCGGCGAGGCAAGTACCACCACCATCACCACCCAGCCCGAGTCTATCAGCCAATCAGCGACGTCCTTACAAACTCGTCTAGGCAGCAAGCAGCTACCAAGAATCCAGCTTAAGTGAATAGACTATAGTATGTCTCACTTTTCACCTCTTCTTGGTCGCAACGCTTCCTTAACTCTTTCTTACACCACTACTACCTCTTCTTGATCACAACGCTTCTTTCATGTCTTTCTCGACACACACACGCACGCACGCACGCACGCACGCACGCACGCACGCACGCACGCACGACAACACACACACACACACACACACACACACACACACACACAACACACACACACACACACACACACACACACACACACACACACACACACACACACACACACACACACACACACACACATCTGAACGGATTGGTGGCTTAGAGCGTCCGGCACCATTATGTGGTCAGGCGTTCGATCCCCGACCCCGCTCATTCCCGGAGATTTTTCCAATGAGAAATTCGGGCTGTTACTGTCCCCCTTCAGCAAGGGGATGGGTGAGTGTGTGTGTGAGGTCCCAGCATTACCCAAAGATCGGTATAATGAGCTCAAAAATATCGCACCGGGAGGGTAAAACTGGCGATCGCGAGTCTGACTCGCGTGGACAAGACCATGAGTAATTAACACACGCCACGATGGTCAAGTGCAGGGGTGGGGAGCGTCCGACCTGCGGGCCGTATAAGGCCCGCAAAACCATTTGGTCAGGCCCTGTCAAGGCAACCACAGACGAGACTCGTAATCCAATAAGTCTAGGAGCTTTTTTTTCATACCAACATAAATTGTTATTAAGTGCATGCATAATACTTATAACGTAAATTTTAAGGGACAAGCACGTCCATTACGGGACGGTTAGTACACATCATTGACGGGACGCATATTCCCGTCTTCTGGAAGAGTATGTGGAATAGGAATATCAACAGCCAATCACGGTTGTCACAACTCGTGACGTCACATAAAGGGGTGAAGCTAACGTGATCGCCGTGCTCGCCGTGAACTTTCCTTACACCCTTCAAATACCTCCCTTCACCCCTTCAATACCTCTCCTTTCACCCCTCATAAACTCATGCTTTATTTCACCCCTTCAATACCTCCCCCCTCCACCCCTTAAACTTTTTGTTTCACCCCTCATAACCTCATGCTTTGTTTCACCCCTTGAATACGTCACCTCTCACCCCCTTAAACTTTCTTTCACCCCTCATAACCTCATACTTTGTTTCACCCTATGGTACCTGAAGGGGTGAAGGGAGGTATGAAGGGGAAAGTTTAAGGGGGTGAGGGGGGAGGTATTGGAGGGGTGAAACAAGCATGAGGTTATGAGGGGTGAAAGGGGAGTATTGAAGGGGTGAAGGAGGTATTTGAAGGGTGTAAGGGAAGTTCACGGGGAGCACGACGATCACTTTAACTCCACCCCTTTATGTGACGTCACGAGTTGTGACGACCGTGATTGGCTGTTGATATTCCTATTCCACATACTCTTCCAGAAGACGGGAATATGCTGACGGGACAGACGCGTATAATTCACGTATGGTTCACGTCAGCTAAAAAAAAACAGGCTGATTTTAAGTTGATAGTTTTTGTATGACCCGCAAATGGTGTCATGAATATCCACCATGAACACCATCCTCAATGCCTTATGAATAAAACATTTAATTATATCAACACCATAAACACCACCATAACTAGTTGCCTCAACACCTAATATCAACCATAATAATGTCACCACCACATGATATTTGACATTATTGGGACCTGCAATACCAAAATTTAATGTGGGAGACCATCATCCCCAACAACACTTTCACCATCATCCTAACCATCATAATTAATCTACTACTTCTTGTACTATTTCTGTTATCATTTCTGCCACCACCATCATCCTTACCTTACTTACTCCATACCCAAGACACGCACACACCAGCCACACGTTTCCACCTAGAACACCAACCAGCCAGCCAGCAACCGCATCTGAGCTTGCAAACTAATGATGTAATTTGGCTCATTCTTCTTCTGCAGACGAAGTTAGGCACAGTCTTCAAGCAATTACAGGATGGCGTGAGGGGAAAGAAAGGGAGGGGGATGAACACACTGAATGAAAGGAAAGAGTCAAGAATAGGAGGAAAGGATAGAGAGATGAACTAGTGTTAGTTCTAGGTAGAGGAGCGGTTATATAATACTGGGTGGGAGACGATGGGACGGAAGTAATGCTATATGACCAAAGAGAGAGAGGAATGAACATTTAGAAGAAAATATACGCCTAAGAAGCTTTTACGTATATATATATATATATATATATATATATATTATATATATATATATATATATATATATATATATATATATATATATATATATATACATAAAAACTGACGGGAAACAGGATAGTGTCGCAGGCAAGAAAATATCAATATGGGTGGGAAACAGGTACGGAAATGTGTAGAATATATTTAACACCCTTCAGCCCAGCGAGCACATGAAATTGGGGCTAGTGAGACATTATATTATGTTAAATCGCATATCTCTCATAGCTATCCTCTGCATCACCATTCCCATCTTCATCCAATTATTGCCGGTATTTTTATTATTAATCTTCGACTCTGTAATTCGCATCCACCACGCATTGGTTTTAGATATTTTCCAGTATACACAAGTAGCACCTATATCAAAGCCGACGTCAACATCAAATATAAAAGACGACCCCATATGTTAACGGAAGATTACATTAATATTTAAATCATTAGTTATGTGTCTCTTAACAAAGAATTCAACATTTTTTTACTAATGAAACATAATTTTTTAGCCATTGCAGCATTATGTGTGCTAGTTTATATGCTAGATTCAAGGCAAAAATATGTTAAAAAACTGCATTATTATGAAGAAAATGGTACTATTATATAGGAAGGAGTGCATAGAGCGTTCGAAAATATTAGCATCTTAAGTTCCCAATCTGCATACGTTTCCCGATTACAAAACAAATGTTTCTAGAATACAAGTTCTCTATCCACGAACATCTTTACCTCACTTTCGTTTGTATCGTCTTTTTTTTATGATAGCATCCCTTTTTAGTTGTAATGATTTTGTCAGTCTGCTCTAATTGAAGGCAAGATTTACTTTGATCATTTATGATATATTTTTCATATACTGTAGTATATATTATATATATATATATATATATATATATATATATATATATATTATATATATATATATATATATATATATATAAAATTATATATTATATATATATATGGGGCGGCGGTGGCCGAGTGGCTAGCGTCTTGGAGTGGTGAGCTCGATGTCCCGAGTTCGAATCCTGCCGGGGACACAACTCTTTCGGCCATCATTAACGTGGTCGACCAGAACCTGGGAGGTGAGCACAAGGTCCCGAGTTCAAGTCCCTCCAAGGAGCAACTGTGAATCCATCGTCAAGTGGCCGAAGCAGCCCGCATGCTGCATTCCTGATCCCTTCAACTGCGACTTCAAGTGTGGCGGAGGGGCAATAGGTAACAGAGTGTGCCTAAAAACTGAGGGTAGACCATCACAGAAAACGGACCTTCAGCTATAACATCACAGGTGTCACTATAAAAATCCAGCCTGCTCCTTCAACGGGCGTCTTGTTGTCTTGACCAATTGTCATCAACCTCCAAGATTTATAATAAAGAATAGCCTACAGGCGCTATAGGCTTCAACGTAAAAGAAATAATATATAAATATATATATATATATATATATATATATACATGGTGTAACACGAGTTTCTGCAAATATTGATACAGGAGGAAAAGCATGTTATTCTAAGCAAAAGATATTCTATACCCATATGCTTTTTGAAGCTTCCTTTAGACGTGAGATGAAGTGAAAAAAATTAACGCAGCCAGTAATTTACAATGGCAGGTGACGTATGGATATAGTACAGTGTGTACTCGCGTTTGCCTCTCGGTGAAATGTTGAATGATTTAATCATAATGTTTACTAGTAATGGAGCATTACATTATCCTATAACAACACAATTGGTATTAATGGGCATGTTATTTACTAAGTAAGCAGTACATGAAAATAGCAGAGCTGTAATAAGCAATACTGTATAAGGCTAAGTGGCATCGTATTGGATTTGGGGAGGATAAGATAAGATTTTCATCCTATCTAGACACTTTGCAAGTACCAACTACAAGGTTATTGACTATACAAAGCGCCGCCACGTCAGCACGAACTAGGCGGACTCGAACCGCTGACCGAATGCACAGGGACGCTGCACATTGCGAGGTCACGTCTCTACCAACCTTGCCACCCTGACGGGCGATTTGGGGAGGAAGGAGGGACTAGGCTTTGAGGCTGCCCGCCAGTTGTGTCACGTGTTACATCGTGGCCACCGAGATGACAAGGCCTGATGCATCGCCCGTGACGTCACACCATGTAGATCCCACCCGCTCCGCTCCCCGTACAAGCTTACCTACCTAATATAATGTTTATCAGTATAAAAGATATACTGTTATCTTCGGAAATGTTTGTTCTATAATATTATCAAATAAAAAATCGTAAAACACACAAAAGAAATGCCATTATGAGACTTTCAAGAAATATGCATTAACATAAACGCTTCGCAATTTAATATTTTGACCGAAAACATTTTACATGGAGAATATCAATAGAAGCGGAATTTAATTAGCTTTCCATTGATATATTTCGTTTAGTCATAAATGAATTAGCAGCATGCATAAATTAGCGTTAACTAAATATTAAAAATCATGAAATCGGGTAATTTCCAACCTAATATATTTTTTCAATATTAGGTTGAAATATGCAATACTCTGCCCACATGCGAAAATTCTGATTTTTTTTAAAAATGTTCTTGTTATGTGATGCGTTTTTTTCTAAAAGGTGATTTTTTGGGGGCTCCGGAATTTTGGGTGCAAGTGACGTCTGGACAGCTTCGTTGTCGCCTGCCGATGTAGGATAGGGGTGGACTTCACATTTTCCCCTTTTTAGCCCAGGGCCAGGCCAGTATGGGTACCCCCTGGGGTGCTAAACACGAAGGGTACAAAAAATGTTTATAGAGTACTGTAAAATACTTTAAAGATATATAGTTTCCCCCGCACTGGTAGCTTAGTCTGATTTTTTGATCAAGGGGGGGGGCTACCCAAAAAAAAAGTTTTCAGGTGACGCTGGGGTTTTTCTATTTTCTTTAAAATCATCACACACTTGCGAAATTTGGACACCTTTTAGAATTTGATTCTCTACCAAGTTGTTCCTAGGTTTTTTTTTAAAAATTTCCTCATATTTTGGTTTACCCTAAAAAAAAAAAAATATTGGGTATTTTTCCCATAAATCTGGAATAAATCCCCTAAAAAGGGAGAAAGAAAAAATTTCTAACAGTCTTGTAAAATTTAAATTTCTAAAAGTTTTTCCGATGTATATTTCAATTTTCCCCCATTTTTAGGGGTTTATTTATTTTGGTGTTTTTTTGTGATATTTTGGGAAATTTATTTTGGGAAGGGCAAACATATGTGAATTTTTCCATGAAATTGTTTGTTTGTTTGTTCATGAAATTTTTAATGGTGATTTTTTTTTGGGCAGGTGTGGGCTGACTGTCTGGGCGGCATGATGAAACCATCAGCGGGGAAAGAGAGCAGGGATCGCTGTATCATCCACTGCTCTGATTACAGCGACCCTTGGTGTCAACAGGATTTGGGGACCCCGGGAACACATTGCTAGGGCTGCAGAGATCGGGAGATGATCCGCCCTGGAAGCAGCCAAGGGCCTTGAAGAGGGGAAATCCACAAAACATTCACCGTAAAGTCGTGTCTCTTTACAATGAAGAAGTCAGGTTTCATCTTTCCCAAAGGGTTTTAAAGATAGAATAAGAAAGCGTCGCCCCCCGGGAGGGGGGCATCAAGGGATGCCCCTTTAGTATGCAGGGTGTATGCCAAGAAAATGTCTTTCTGCGAGAAGTAAAGCAAAAAAATGAAACGCAAAGAAAAGGGGAGCCCTCATCCAGGTGTTGAGCTACGAGCAGATGAAATCCGCAAGCACAACAAAAAACTCAACCAGAGAATCCTTGGTTTACTTAGCAAGCCCTTTGTTGCTGCAGAGGGTCACTACCACAAGTCGTGCTAAAACTTTTCACAAAAGATGTTTCCCCCGCGGCCGCCAGGTCTGGTGAGGTAAAAAATCGGGAAAAAACGAGGGAGCACGCTACGAAGAGGCTGAGATAAAGCCCTCGAGGAACTCTTCTTGTATAAAGGACGAATTATTCCCCAACCAGAGGTACGGGGCTTGATAACCTAAATCTAGGCTTGAGAGATCCATGATCCCCCTGGTTTATCCAACTAAAACCCGAAAAAGAAAATGTTCCCCGAAAGATTAAAACCGAGTTTTGGGGAATCACTACGCTTTGCCCCCGATGAGAAGGAAAGTTTCAATCACCCCCGCAGCCTCTCTAGGGACGACCTTGCCCACAAGCACAAAAAAGACAAAAGATCTGCAAGAAAAAGAGCAGCAAACTCTGAAGATTTTAACCAAAGCGGGAATGCAGCTGGGGAAGGTAAATAACAGATGTGAGTCGCCAGGCCTCCCCGATACAGATCAGAATTTTATTCCTGCAGCAGTCCAAAATTCCTGCACACCCTGCGGGGACGGGAAAGGTTTTATGTCAAACTCCCTCTGAAAGAGCCAACGTCTTCCCACTCCTTGGGCAGTGACTTGGTCTTTGCTGTTACCAGGGGCAAAAAAAGCCCCCCAAAGCACGTACTGCTGTCCAATGCTGTAAATTTTTTGACAGAAACACAGAACTGCCAAAACTCTGAATCGTTTTGGGGCCCAATGTTGTCCTACTAAATGTTTGGGAAATCGATACAGCCCTTTGTATCCAGAAGCTGGAATGTTCAAAGGATGACATTCCCACTGCCGCAAAATCTACCCTGGGTTTTTTCACAACCCTGGCCTGGAAAACATCGCCGATTGAAAAACACTAAGGGGAGCGGTACTTCCACAGAGTCAATGGCTTGCTCCCCCGTTCCAGGTTGCAGGCTCGTCCCAGAGAAGGCCTCCCAGAGATTCCCAAGCCCAAAGATAAAAAAGCACACTCTGACCGCACAATTCTGCCAAATAAAATTTTTTGGGGGCGGGCGGGCCCCCCGGTTTTGGGACGGTTGTCGACACCCCAAAAAGAGGTCCAATTCAAAGACCAAAACCCATATCTGGTTTCTTATCGAATGTAGCCGGGAGAACCCTTTCCCTCAGCAGTTGGATGGGTTCAACATCAAAATCGCAAAGAATTGCAGTGGGCCAGGACACTGTAAGCTCCCCGCCATATCAATGCTCCCGCAACGAAAGTCCCCGTTAAGAAGTCTTGGGGCAAACGCATGCCCTCAGCAGTCCTTAGCTTTAAAAAGATTGTTCGGTTTTTTTATCAAGCACTCTATGCCAAACTCCGAGGTTCTCTGGAAACAAGGAATTTAAGACTTTTCATCAGGGTGGGCGTCTTCCCCACAATCGCAAACTCCTCTCCCCCTAGGGAAGAGGTTTTTAGGGTCAGGTCTTAGAGATCTGTTGTTGGGAATCGGGGTATCGCAGAAGGAAGTGTCAGGGGTGGGAAAAGGCCCCGGAGGGAAACAAAACGTGAGACTGCAAACCGTGTATGAAGCACTGATGAGGCTTGCATTGGGGAAAGGTTCCCTTTCCCGGGGTAGAAAAAAACCATTCAAGGACATACACCATCTGGATGAAACTGAAGAACCTCACAGCTTCCACACATGTGTTCGGGGGGAACCCTTTTAAGAAACTGTGGAGAGGAATCAAGACACAAACCTGAATCTTCCAAAATTTATCTTGAGACCCCAAGAGATGAAACACAACCTTCAGATTCTGGATTCACCTGGGACATGTTTAGATCATGCGGACCGGTTTGAGCCCCAGAGAAACAACTGGGGCTTACCAGGAGCAATCCCACGATGATACCGTGTGTTTTTCCTTGACAAGGTGCTTGCCCGATTCCTGACCTATACTATGCCATATGTCTCGCTGCCCATTTGGGAAAAACCCGAGGTCCTGAACACTTCTGCAAGGTGGCTTTTTTGGTCCAGTCGGAGCAAGAAACCTTTGGGAGGATTTCCCGTGGACCAGACCATCGAAGAGACCCATCAAAAAAGAAAAACCCCCGACACCAGGGGGCACAAAAAAGGGTTTAGCCTGAAAGGTGGAGCTGTCGCCAGGTTTCTACCGACATCGGGTATCGAAACGATACTTGAGGCAGCTCAGGGGGATGGTAGTAGGCCAAAAGTATACTGACTTCAGCCACCCCGACCTACGATGCCCAGGATTAAAGAGGAGGCCGAGTCCAATCTTTAGTTCAACTGATGGGGAACCAGCGGTTGAAACCCCTTCCGCCGAGCAAGGAGATTTGTATTTGCAATGCGACTACAGCACCACCCAAATTTCCAAAGACCTTCTTGGCCTACAGAATGGAAGGATGCATATCAAACCTTTAAAGGAAAGCGCCTGGAGACCGATCGCCAAATATACAGTTTTTATGATTCGATGACGAAGACGAAAATGAGAACGGCACTAACATCAGAATGAAACCACGCTCACAAGGCCCTGCAAGGAGGCTATCTTTAAGGCGAAGGAAACCTATTTTTGGCCCCAAAGATCCTTTTTTTTCTGAGAACAGAAAGCCAAATGAGTGAGTCTTGGCTATCCCCCGGGGCCCCTTTTCCATGGGCACTTTTCCAGCGGTGATGGGTCTCCCCCGCCGACCAACAAAGGTGCCCTCAAGGGATTGGGAAAGGAAAGTTTCTCCGCAAGGGGACCGAACCCCCTGCTACCATAATGGGGATGACCCGGTCCAAAAAATGAAGGGGAAAGACAAACTTTTCACACTTGCAGGCAAGCCTGAGTCCGTTTTCCATGAGGGGGCTAAGAGCGGGCATTGATGTTGTGTTTGACGTTTAAAGGAGACTCCTCAAGATGCGAACGACCAACAGAAGTGCAGGCACAGGATCCATTTCAAGAACTTCAAAACCCGGGCACAACACCAGCAGGGGAAAGTTACTCGGTAGTTTCCCCCAAAAAAGGCATCTCATAAGTTCCGGTAAAGAATGGAAAAAAACCACAGCCAGGGGGGGAACTCGGGGCAAGGAGCTGGGATGCACAGTGAGAGCTCTGCTTCAAATCACCAAAGGCATGGGGAAAGGGTCCTGAGCTTAAGTCAATCAAAAGAAGCGACACCCCTCCTTTTTCCCCTGCCCCTTTTGCACAGAAACTGGGTGCAAAACTGCCCTCACGCAAGGGTACAGACGTCATGGTCCGTGTCTGGGCATGGGCCACAGGATCCCATCCCACCCGTTTTCCCGAAATGCGGGGGCGAAGAAGGAAAAAGATTCCGGTATCACCACACTGGCCGTCACTGGGAGGCAGCGTGGGATTCATTTATTGGTATGCATGGGTTTTTCGGTGTGATACCCTCAGTGCATTGGGTGGGGCCGGGGGAAGAAGACGACACTCAAGCATTTTAAAAATGGACAAGAATACCAGGATGCTTTTCCCACGAACTTGGGCGCTCAGGGAAGTGTCTCCTGAACTCTTTTGAGAACTCAGGAAATCCCTGCCACATGTCCGCCATCTCCCCACAATGAGGTTAACAAACTTCGGTATGAGCTGTTCTGTGGGCGAGACTTGGAGAGGTGGAGTCAAGTCAAATCCCTCCTTGTGAGGACTGCCTCTTCATGCTGCACTCGTGCAAACACCGGCTGCATTTGGGGGAGAAGTCGCAAGCCCGCCATTTTTTTGCGAAACCCAACAGCTGCGGCGGTGACAGATGGGACGGAAGCTTTTCTGTCAACTGGATGCGAGGCTCCCAAAACACCCAATGCTGGTATGCAGCTATGTCCTGCAAGTGGTCGTCATGCCCCAACTCCCCAAGTGCATTGCCTCACTGGCCTGAAGTGTACGGACGTGCGGTTACAGCAGCCAGAACAAGGGGATTGAAAAAGAGCCCCCGGTAGCACAAAGTCGATTCCGAGTCTTGACGTAGATATATTTAAGGATTAAATTTGGGCCCTAAAAGTAAGTACAAGCCCATGGCTGCTTAGTTGTATTACAGGACTTGTATTAAATTGACAATTATAATTCTTTTAGTGACATTTGGGATTCCCGTCCCCAATTTTAATTTTAAAAAAATTCTGAATTTTCGGGAGGGGGGTGTCTATTCAAGAATGTAACGACATTAAGCTACCAGTGTGCAAAAGGGTACATCAAAAAAAAATAGAGACTGTACAAGCTAAAAACACCCAAGAGAATTAGTACCCCGGGGGGGTTTGGTCCGATATCCCCAAAAATTTGGGGGCTTTGGGTCATGGACTATTTTTCAGGATCCTATATACGACATGGGACTTTTGTTTTTCTCCTTCGTTGTCTACCGGGGGTTTCTTCTCCCCGCTAAAACCCGGAAAAAGAAGAATAAAATCACAAATCGTCAACCCGTTAATGTGAAAACCCCCACAGACCCAAAGGGGG